>VYZW01024052.1:0-13735 GCA_013401315.1 Balaeniceps rex
CCTCCAACCTTGATGTCACTGATGAGCTCGCTTGCATTGCATCTCACTTGAAGAGAGAATTGCAGTTTCATCCTTGTAATCTTGCTCTTCTACACTTTCCACCCTAATAAAGTGGGATTTTTTTTCTGCTGTAAAACACAAAAGAGAAGGAAAGAAATAAGATGTTGCCAACTGGCTGATTTCCAATGTACATGGGTATAACTGAATACAGAATCAGCCCAGTATTTGGCTTTATTTAGAAACATAGGCGCTTGTCCAGATCCCATTAAGACTGATGAAAAATACACTTCATTGATTTCACTGACAGTGGATTGGGCCCATTAAGAAAAATGAGTTTGGTATCAGGGTAGTGACAGTTTCTGTGTAAACTGGAAAGGATGTAATCATTTGTAGACCAAAAGAACATATTTTCGCAACTTTAATATGAATTCCAAACAAAAAAATTTGTTGAAAATTAATTCAAAATGAAGCTAGTGCCTCTGCACAGTCATGTTTTTCTTACTGAGCAACACTGCTGGAGGAGTATAATGTGCCTCTTGGTTATCCATCAAGAGGAAAAGAAAAGTATTCGCAAAGACTGGGATTATATCCCCAACATATCAGTCACTGTGGCTGCACTAACTTTAAAGAGAAAACCATTAGCTGTGGTAGACTTAATAGATGACTCCTATCCCACAGTCTAGGGAGAAACAGATGAAGAACTGTTATTTTCTTTTACTGATACTAAATGGCTAATGTGAAGTTAACTTAAAATACTGTTTTGCTCTGGGGGGAAGAATGGCTGCACATTTCTGATTTAGTGTACCAGAAGGGTTGAATTTGCCTTGCACTTACAGTTGGAGTCTTGCAGGATGTGCCAAGGGTGTGTGACTGCTGTGCTGGGAAATGGATTCCCTCCTGGTGGAACCAAGGTTGACGTCACTCATCGGAGTGCCCCTGACTCACCTCACTTGCAACATTACCTCTTCATGCATGTGCGGTGTGTGCCTACAGTCAGATATTCACACAAATGTAATTTTTAGTAGACACCATGTGCATATATAGTCCTAGGACCATACAGAATTTCAACACATCAAACTCCAGTTCCTTCTTTTTGTCTCTGCACCACTTAGTAATGTCAATGCAACCCTAGTGCCCCTTAAAATAGGATTGGATCTTCAGCCACCAGAGAGGAACAACATGTCTAAAGAATGTCTCCAATTTGCATCAGCCTAACGGTGAAGCCCAAATCTCAGCCTAGTCCATGACCATGAATGAAGATCTGTACCTGGCCAGATTTAAGGAAATGCCTCAGTTCCTTAAAGAGAGCAAGAGTCTATGGGCAGATATATTATGGGAAAGGTAAGATTTTAACTTTTTTCTCCAGCAACACAATGTTCTTATGACACACTGAGTTCAACAGCTTTTGAAGAATTTATGTTTACTGAGGCAGTGAAAGCAAGGTGAGCCTCATGGAAGTGCTGGGGAGATTTTAGTAGAGAAAATGCTAATAGTAACTTCATTGCTAGCTCATCTCAAAAAAACCTAAACCAAACCAAACCAAACCCAAAACCCCCACAAACAGGCTTGTCAGGGGCCTGAGCCTCTCTCCCCATTGATGGGGATAGCCACAGCTGTCAAGACAAGGGGAAAAAGGGCAAGTATAGGGGCTCCATTTATATTCCAGGGTCCTTTCTGGGAAGACTGTTTTTTCTTTTCCTTTTCTTTCTCTTTTTCCCTTTCTTTTCCTTTTTTCTCCTTTTTTTTCTTTTCTTTTTTTTAATGTGTTTTTGCCCCTGTAATTTCTTTTTTGTTGTTCCCCCCCCCCCTTTTTTCTTTACTGTCTAAATTAGATCCCAGCCAGGGTTCAAGTTCATTTGGGAGATGACAAAACCTGACCTCACTTCTGATCTGAACTCACTGCTGGGATATATGAGTGTTGCAACTCTGTCCCAAGGCAAAGTCAAACAGCTTAGCTTTGTGTGGTTTTCCCCTGGGACAAAGGAAGGAAGCAGTGTTTTCAGAGCTAGGAATCATCTCTTGCTAAAAATCAGTGACCAGCAGCACTGTCTCCCAGCAGATCTGGATGGGAGATGCCTGGGTGGAAAGAGCTGGAGCTGCTTTGGATGGCTGGATCTCCTTCCACACAATTGCTGTGTGGTCAGAGCAGGCCAAGACATGGGCCAGGTTTGGGTGTTTTGTCAAATGCAAATCATATTTGGAGTGAATCATCAGTAAACTTCAGTGGCTAGTTTTATGGAAAAAATAAATAAAGAACTTTAATAAATAAATAAATAAAATTTATTATAAAAATAAATAAAGAACTTTTATGTGGCTTATTTTCTGGTTAATCTAATAAAAAGTTTTGGCTACACTTCTTTACACTTCTATGTTTGCATTTGTTTATTTTCCACCACTTTAATAACAAATCTGCTGCTCTGAATTTGTGTTGTAAATAGCTGACTGGCAACAAAGTTGTTTTGAAAAACAAGAAAAACAACAATAAAAAAATCTTTTAATCTACACTGCTAATGATATTCCATAACTAGAGCTCAAAATCTTGGTTCACGTAAACTAAAAGGGAATTTTTTCGTTAACTGTGACTGAGCAAGGACTATCCATGCTTTTGAACTAGTCAACGGGTCTCTTTTTCTGTTTGGTTTGTTAAGAAAGTTCACTGGAGCATTTCAGGGATAATGGTAACATGCCACATAGAGAAATATCAGTTTTATGTGGCTTTTTCATTCTTAGTAAATTGCAATGAGCATCTCAAGATTTCTATGTTTTGCTGTGATCTGTATCTCTGTAAACCTCCAAGCCAAGGTACTTATTAAAGGGAAATGTTCAGTTAGTTTTAATGTCTTTAATAAAATAAACAGCAGAGTTAAGCGTTGTTACAGTGGTCCTAAATCCATTTTATGCAAAAGGCCCAGTACCTGAAATAGATTTAAGAAGACCATAAAAAAAAGGGAAGTCACATTTTTGGAGCGACCAATCTAGCTACTGATCTGAAAATTCAGAGAATCCCCTGATTATTAGTCTTTGTGGAAGTTAGCCATGAACTTAGAGACAGGAAAGGAGAGAAGAGGCCTAAATACAATGCCTGGAACTGTGAACCCAATGCCAGTTCAATTTTATTAAACTGTCATGAAAAGAGAAGAAAGGACGAATGTGAAATTCTAGAAAGGGAAAGGGCATAACATATTTGTTTCATTAAATTGTATACACCTAAAAGATGAGGTGCTAAGAAGCATACAATATGGGCTTGTCAAAACACACCAAGTCAGCCATTCTTTGACAGAGGAGCCAGTCTACCCTATAAGTGAATAGAGTAGGTGTGAAATAATTTGACTTCAGTAAGGCTGGACTTTGTTATCTATCTCAGCATAAGCAAACAAGGAAATGTGGTCTAGTTTGAACCTTTTTAGTGCTAATTTACCCTCCTTATCATCAGCTCTTAGCTCAACATAACACCACAATTTATTCCCTCTCCCTTAGGCAGCATTACTGATGCCCAGTGCACTTCAGTCACCATTCAACTGGGAAGGTCTCTGGCTTGTGACTGCCAGCCTAAACATCTAATGCAAGTGGTGTTACTCATCTCCTTTATGGCAGTTGCCTAAAAGTGTTTCATCTAGAAGTCCTTAATTCCAACCAAGGCTTCACTGATGAGCCCACCCAGGCAGTTTGGAACCGAGTCGCCCACGCTGGCAATGGGTGAGAGAGCCCTGATATCTCCCACATGCTCTGCGTTACTGTCCAGGCCCTTGTGCAAGAATCAGAGAGTGGGATTGGACTGTCTGACAGTAGTCGTTAAGATTAGATTAGAGCGGGTGCTGAGAGGCTGGACTGGGAAACTCCGTAATGGGAATTGAGTGAGGAATATAGTGAGACCATAATGACTAAAGCAGGGACTAAAGCAAGGACAGTTTGTGTAGTAGACAAGATCCAGGCAATCTGGGGCCAGACAGACCAAGGTCCAGCTGGGAGTGGGGAGGAACAATGTATGCCTGAGATCTGGAGAGGTAGAAGCAGCTGCAAAGGCTGGAAACAGCTCTGGACAGCAAGCTGCTGTGTTTGCGTCACACCATAGAGCAGCATGCTGCTGCAGAGAATAACCATGGCAAAATATTCGAGGGGAGGCTGAGTGGCAGCAAAATGTTGCCCATGATCTATCTTGCTGGGTTTCATGGCTGACATATAAAGTGAGGAGTGTAACTGCAGCACTGACACTATGTGTTCCTTGTGTGATTTTGAGACCAGTTGTCTCCAATGCATTTTATTTAAGCTACTACTTGTCCAGCAAGAAACATCACCCTCAACATCTAGCCCATTAAGTGGCCAGGAAATGATGTCAGTAATTCAGAGCCTACAGGATGTCACAGACTGTAAGGAGCTAGATCAGATGAGCCAACAGAAAAGGGGCCTCCCAGGATATTAGGGAAAGTTGATGTTACTTATAAATGCTATAAAGCCCATTAGAGATAGACTTCTGCCACCATTTGCTGCCAGCAGACTTATATGAAGAATATGATGGCTGTCCCTAGTGTCACTGTACAGTGTGCTGACATCTTTACCCAGTTCCTTATGTCAGTATATGACACCATGACCTGGTCTCAGCTTCTGGTTCACGTGCCAGCCACAAAGAGATTGGCTGGCTCCTTTGTAAGTGTAGTCTCAGCAGTCTCTGCGGCCTGTCGCTGGTCAGCTGCACTTCCAGCAGCAAGGGACTCTGATGAGACAGAAAACAGCTTCTGGAGGCTGGTCTCTGAGAGGTACTCAAGGCATCTTTGCAGTCACTTTCTCCTAGACATTGGACTGGAAACCAGAAACTGTCACTGTCTGGTCTGTCTTCAGACAGATCTTCTTCACTGGAAGCCTGTATATTTGGATCCAGACACTGGCATGCTAACCTAAGACCTGTCTTCACAGACTGTTATTGGGCAGACCAGGCATTAAGCAGGGAAGGATTCGCATAAAGATTGGAAAATCACTTCTACTTTCAAGCCTGAGTGTTTTTTTGAATTTATGAAATGAGGAAAATGGGGAAAACCAAGAAAAACTGTGTTCCTGTGCACACTGGGGCAAATACCTATGCACGTATCCTTCTGGCCAAAGGAAAACAATGATATAAAGAGCCTGGGGCTTCTGGCTTTTATTTACCCAGTTCTTCTGCCCTACAGCAGCAGGAATTTGGTCCTTGGAGCTGAGCCATTATGCTAGACTTAACAGCTGCGACAGCCTGTCTCAGACTAATTCTCTGCAGTTTGACAGTTCCTCTGTGCACTCAGGCTGCCCCATATTCTTCTTTTTCTAATCTTGGAGAGGCAGGGCAGCAGTGCCCCTGATATGTGCCGCCTTCTAATATACCAAGGTCTATGTACTTTCACAACAGTAGTAGGAGATCCTCTGAGTTGAAAATGGTTGGAGTTTGGAAAGGTATTTGGGTAAAGTATAACATCTGCTGATCCTGGTCATACTTTTCCCTAGACATCTGCCTGTGGCCACTGCTGCAGACAAAATGCTGTGCTATGCGGTCCTGTGCTCTGAAGTAGCATGGCTGCTTTTATGCAGTCATTTGACAATCTTCATCAAATACTTAATGACTGCATGGTCTTCATATAAAGACTACCGCAATTATATTGCATACAGAATAACAGAATGGTAATTTGGTACAATATATCTGTCTGGGCAGGCAAGCCCCAGCCCTAGTCCTTTAGGTGTTCAAAATGGAATATTTCCATTGAGTTCTGCATTCAGAGTGACTGCAGGATCTATGATTTTAACTACTAAGTTCAAGATAAGCACAAACATAAAATACAGATCTTTAATCAAACAAAGCATTTCAAATGACACTTAAGGACATGAATAGTTCTACTAAAGAATATGTCTCTGCTGACTGGCCTAAGTTGATATCATAATTAACCTGTGTAAAGGCAAAAATACAACAATAATCAGATGTAACCTGAAAAGGAGAATGCATTTTTTTTTCAACAACCACGTTGTTTCCAGCACAAAAATAGCTCTCTCTACCAGCATTGATGTTCGATCCATTAGCATGTATGAGTTTCTCCTAGTTCAAGTTGGGAAGGGTAATGTCTTAGAGAAGAGAAAATTATGCTAAGGATGCAGTAAAAGGTCAGTACGCTTTTTAACACCAAATGACCACAAATGTTAAAACCTCTGGCATCTCTGTCTACAGTCAGAGGTAAAAAAAAAGAATTAGCAGCACAAGAGCTTTCACCACAGTTTCTTGAACTTTCAGTGCTAGATTTATTTGTAATGTTGATGTAAGGTACGTAATTTACGCTGTACATTTTGGGCATACTGTGTAAAATACTTGTTCCATAACAAGCTGTCGTTGTAGGATGAATGGGAATTCTACAGGGATTTCTGGGTAACACATTTTTTGACGTTTCTATTTTGGAAATTATTAATTGCTATTATAATTTCTGAGAAACCATGTAGTGTAATAACTAGGCACCAAGCATATAATTATGATTACTCTGAAGGGTCTGAAAAACTAGGAGGANAACCTCTGGCATCTCTGTCTACAGTCAGAGGTAAAAAAAAAGAATTAGCAGCACAAGAGCTTTCACCACAGTTTCTTGAACTTTCAGTGCTAGATTTATTTGTAATGTTGATGTAAGGTACGTAATTTACGCTGTACATTTTGGGCATACTGTGTAAAATACTTGTTCCATAACAAGCTGTCGTTGTAGGATGAATGGGAATTCTACAGGGATTTCTGGGTAACACATTTTTTGACGTTTCTATTTTGGAAATTATTAATTGCTATTATAATTTCTGAGAAACCATGTAGTGTAATAACTAGGCACCAAGCATATAATTATGATTACTCTGAAGGGTCTGAAAAACTAGGAGGACATGGCCTTTCTTGCGTGCTTAATTGTATTCAAACCTCTCAGAAGTATGTTCAGTTAAAAGGGTTCATGTAACAGTGATTGCTCCAACTCCTAATTTTCTCCAATATTCCCTATTCTTGAAAAATATCTACTTAAATAGTGTGCCACATACCTGCGTTTGTGTCTCAGGCACCTGTTCTTACTGAGTCCTTCTCTTCCAGGACTTCCACTGCTGTATAGATAATGGTTCTACATTTTACAGTCTTCATTTCACTCCTTACCCAAAGCATCAGCAGTCAGGCATCACCAGTTCTTTGGGTTTTCTGAAAGAAAAGTAGCAGAACTTTAATTTAAGAGTAAATCAAACAGTGCCTTTTAGGATCTGCTAAGGCACATATTTTAACCTGCATGGATCCTTCACACTGGTGTTAAGTGCGAAAATCCAGGCATTCTCCTGGAGACTGTATTTATTGTGATGGTGTCTCTTTTCTGAATTGCTAAATCTGGATGAGGAAACAGATCCTAAAGTTATGACTTACGATAGCAGAAATATAGAGAATACCAATTTTTTAGACTAAGAACCAAACTAAGCCGTTATACCAAGACTCTGCTGAAATAGCTGTCTGAAAGGCAAAAAGGATCTGTTTTCTTTAGGTAGCAGGCACATGATGAATTTTGGGGCTCATGGTCAGTTTGGAGCTGGAGCCCAGGTTAGGCACAATTCCTTATAACACCATGACTGTGCTAGAAGTGTTCCAAAGACTGCAACTGAGCATCTTGTGGGTTGTAAGAAATTTGCCCGGCGGGCCTTTGGCACCATATGTCTAGCAGGTAGCTGACAGCTGTTCAGACTGACTGCAAATCAAGAAGAATTTAAGTAAAGAGTAGCTACTACAGTAAAGCACATCAGCAGTGTGATTTAGGCAGAATGCATGCACTATGCTGGGCAAAAAGGAAATTTGAATGTGACATTGCAGGCTGTCCTCACTTCTGTCCTCAGGAACATATAGATATTTTTCCAATGCAGTCAGCCAGGAGGAATCCTGAATCATATTTAAAACTCTTATTATTAGCTGGAATTGCCTTGACTTGCACAACAAGGCATCTGTCTCTTCTTTTTATTACGTAAGTAGAGGAAATGAAGACAGGTACTTAAACCTGTGTAGCACTTTGCATGCAATAAGTGCCTTTCAAAAGTGTTTTTGTTGCAGAAAGTATAGAATGTGTTGTTGAATGACATTTCAATAATAACTGTCTTCCTGATTCTTTTCAATGCACAGCTATATTCTTTATTGATTTGTATGGATATAGCTGCAGTACAGTTAGTTATTCATGAGGCATGCAGTCATGTTGATAACAATTACTAATCACGCATTGACTCTTCACAAGTCATTTACATCTACCATTTATGAATGAACAAACACTGCCTCTAAGAACTTTGAAGCTGACAGGCTAATCCTTTTCACCGTTGACTTGTATCACAATTCTTAAATGACAGTATAATCCACAAAAGAAATTACACTGGTACTATATGTGTTCAGCCAATTAATTACACAGTCATACAGTTTTATTGAAATATAGGGGTTAAATGTGAGCATACGGGTTTGATGTGGATGCATACAAATAGGCATCTTGGATAAAATTATTTTTTTTTCCCCAAAACTGGTGTGACAATCTTTCTGAACTTTCCAAAACATTATCTTACAGGTAGAAAATGAGCCTGAGTAATTTTAAAGAGCTGTTTAGTTGGTCTGTTAACACTATTATAAGTATATGATTGTGTGCAAAACTTTTTTTTAAAGTATTAGGCTGACTGTGGGTGTTACAAGGTGCAGCAAGAGTTTAAAGTTACTTGAATGTCACTAGTAAAATACTCCAACACAAGGAGAAGCGTTTCAATGGGAGAACACTTTTTTTGACAGTTAATACATTTCTGACTCTGATTAAGCTGTCTTTTAGGAACAAGCAGAATTTCACATAGCAATATTATTAATACTAGGTCCTAGGCTTATTTGCATAACAACAGGAACTATGAATTTAATCACTTTGGAGACTGTTTTTTAGGTTGAAACAGAGTTTTTCACACACTGATACCAGCAATGAAAATCTTATTGGCTTCAGTCACCTGGGATTAAACTTTAATCTCTTTGGCAATGACATTAGAGAACAGTAGAATGAACTACTGTTCACATACACAACCCTCTTTGGTCTTCCCATACAACATATAGATATCTGTGTTCTATATGGATTCCTCTGCTTTCCACATTGACCAATCCTCTCAGGGATTACAGGACACGTACTCTGTTCTGTTGTTTTTTTTTCTCAGCCTTGGAGTCATTGCTCCAATACTTTCATTTTAGCAATAAGAGAGCAGGGGAAAAAAAATCTTGAAGTCATACACACAGCTCAACAGCGCTTTGCATGTGGAGATCTGTCAGCAAAGACATAGCTACATAGGAAATGCAAGTAATAAAATGCATAAGCCTGAAAGGAACATATGTTTTGGGCATTTTGTAAGATCCCAATTTTCTGTATATCCATGATAGTGATAAGACATGTGTCTGCTTTCTGTGAAGTACTGACATTACTAATATGATTATGTCTATTGTGATCAATATATGCCATTGCTCTTTTGATAAGCTATTTATCTATCAAATACATAAAGCCTAATATAGCCCAGGCTTATTATACGTACCAGCAATACCATGTTTGAAGGTGCACACATTTCTAATTGCTTTCCCATTTGATTTTAATAAATGAGACACCTCATTGTGCATGCAGCTCTCTCAAAAGTCTTCATATTAGAGCCTCCACCAAAGCATAATAGTCTGAATTTGCCAGCATTCAGATTGCCCTGTAAGGATCAGCTGTCACACTCAGTATCTGTAAAGGAGAGAGAGATGAGGGATCTAGAACATTAAGGAGGACAGACTATAATTTTCTTCATCCAATGGTTCATCTGTTTGCTATTTTGTTTGCTGCTGGGTTTGCTATGTTAAGTTTCTGTATTTCAAAATGGAACGAAAATCATGTGTCTTTTCAGAAGGAAGGAAATCAGGTACCTTCCACAGTTCTGATCAATGGTACCAGAAGGGAGAAAGCTTTTATACCAAAACCCTATTTTGTCCCTATTTCCTACCTGATACAATGACCCGAGGATATATACCTCTTTATAATAGTAGAAAATGAAAGAAGAACAAAGAGCTTTCAGCATCCTTTAGAAACTGATCTTTCCTAGGAGCCCTGTAAACCTCTACGCCTTCTGGATGATCACCAAAGCCATCAAGATGTAACAGGTGATTGAAATCAAAACCATCTGTAATTACAAAGGTTGCAGAACATGAAATCCTTTATAAAATTATGTTTTCTAATTGTGTGAATTAATTTAACTCAATTTATAAGAAAAACTAGTTTGGTGAGCATTGAAACTAAGGAAATCTGATTTCCAAATGATGTGGGTCTTGTGGTTGCCTGGCTTTTTAACTGAATTAATCTGAAAGCTACAGCACAGGTTCTCCTTTTATTAGAAGTTTTAAAATACATGTTCACTTTCCTGAAAAAAAGCTTAGTAAAGTCTTTAATAAAATTTTGTCAGCTATTTGACATTAGAAGTTCTCTTTTCAGTCATAATTCCTCCTCTAGTAATGCAGATACTTTATGAATTTAATATGTTTGTGTTTAAAGAATTTATAATAGCTTTCTCCCTAGGTCTAGTGATCACTCATGCCAGTCTGCTTTCTTTCTCACTTTTTTCCCTTCTGCAGGAACATTAGCTCAATCTGTCTTCCCAGCCAGCTGTCTTTACAAAACATGCAGGACTTAATATCTCTGAGCTCTCTGCTTTTTTTTTCTTTTTTTAAAATGTGGCATCAATCAGTTGAAAAAATATAACATTTGCAACAAGCTTTTTGAAACATGCACACATACGGAGTGTTATTACACAAAACTCATTACCTTAAGAGTGTAGACTAAAAAGAGCAATAAACCCAAAGAAATTCTACCTTATACAGCTATGAAGTATCTTTTGTGTGACTGAACGGCAGAGCTAGACTGCTGGATCTTCATATCTCTGTGTGCCACTACTGCAAACTAAAGAAAGGACTAATGTCCCTGGGCTGATCGTTAGGAAAGGTCTTGTTATATTTTGCCTATGGTTTACACAACTGTTTTCTAGCAATCAGGATAACATCTAAGATCAGGAATTCCTGGGAATTATTCCTGAATCAGAGAAATGAACATGGTTAGATATTCCCAACATTGGACACAGCAGCAGTTGCAAGCAGCAGAAAGATAGCTAAGTCCACTTCTGCACTCTGAATACAATGAATGCTGAGACAGAGGTAGGTCTGCCCTTATACATTCATTTAGTAGTAAGAGGATCTCTGAAATACAAAACACCACCAAAACCAACCAGCAGAACCTGGCCCATTACTCATGATTAACCGGCTTGCTGGTACAAGGCTTTTATAGGAGGCTTTTTTCCCCAGTCCTTCCCATTTGGGCATTGCTAGGTTGGCCAGCACTGCAGCAGGACATCTGGATGGCATGCAGGCTGTCCTTCAAAGTCCTGCATGCGTGACAGCTCTGGCTTCTTCTGGCAAGTGCTGAGTGAGGGGGCGGTGTGAGCAGCGTGATTATTCTGTCCCTGCTGGCCTGCCAAGAAAGTGCTGCCAGGTAAGAAAGCAGCTGTCTGTGACCTTGGCCAGCTTTTATATGGTGAGAGGGGGGAGAAGAGGCCTTTTCCCACAGCCCCTTCACTGCTGGCACTTGCTCGAGAGCTGAAACCTATTCCATTTAAGTGCATTACAAAACATCAAGGGTTATTGAAATATTTCTTGTAACATTTAATATTATTTGTGAGGTGTAAGACAAAGATACTACATAGATATCTTACCAAAGCAACTCCCTTTTCTTGTCTTTGTCGCATATATCTCACTTTTATTAGCTATAGAAAGATATTAACTGTATGCTCTTATTTAATGTGAACCTGAGAGGTGGATGGTATTCATTTCTATTTTATGCACTGTCCTGTTGAGTTACCACAAATATTCACCTATCCTTAGGTGTTTACAACCATAGCTGCATCAGGAAGCACTTGCAAATACCAGCAGATTTGCCGATAGACCAAAGGAGGCAATTAGGTGCTTTGCGTAAAAGAGGAGGCAACAAGCAGCCAGGCTCGGTGGCTGCAGGAAGCAGCATGCAGAAAGTGGAGCCTGCTGTGGCTGCAGTAGCTCAGGCTGCTGGTGCTGACAGTCATTTGTTCCTCTGCTGACGCTACTACGGCACGTTGTAGATGATTGTTCTGCTGCACTGTGTTAAGGCTTTCTTAACACAAACAGGGGACATGTCTGTCCTCGTGTCTTAAGCACATTGCTGTCTTGTTTTTCATGCCCTCCTCCCCAGTAATGCAACAAAAATGGAGAAAAATGAAAATGGCAACCAGTGGGTACCTGGTCTCAAATACATTTATGCCAGCCCTTCTAGAAAACTACTGCATCTTCATTTCCATTCCTGACATAAAGTTCAGAAGGGTTTTAAAAAAATAAGCTTACCTTTTTTTTCTGCATGTAGACAGTGTTATGTGAAGCCTCTGGGCTTTGCTTTCTGTTTCAGGAAAAAACTTCACTTTGCTGAATTTTGCACGTTCCTGTGTTTGAGCTGGAAAACTGTGTCTTGAGAGACCTGTGGCCTTAAACTGACCCACGGCAGTAGATTTTTGCATCCACATGCATGTATGTGCACACACACACACACGTATATGGCAGTATATGTATACCATATGGCAGCAAATTCTGAAGGGCATGGAATTATTTTCAGTGTGTCTATAATTCTGTTAGGATGGGAATGTTGCTCAGAAGGTGGAGCTGAGGGTACCTGACATTTGGGTATGACAGAATCTACACACTGCTTGCTGCCTGCCATGGCATATGCACTAAGTTGTGTCCACTTACTTCTCATCTGCCAAAGAGGTGACTTTCTTCACTTTTTATCTGCCATGATATTATAGTCCAAACCCCAACAGAGCTTCACAAAGAAGCATGATGAGGATTACAGGATGTTGCAGAAAGTGTCTGTTGATGTATTACACTTAATCATCGGATCCATTCTGAAGAATAAAAAGCATTCTTCAGGTGATGCTGCTCTTTTATCATACTGCAGACTGAAGCTCTGGCAGTGCGTACTGGGAGTGATAAGAAATAAGGCTGGAAGATAAAGAAGCCTTGGGAACGGTCAGGATTTTCAGTGACTTGGTTGCTAAAAAGAATGTGAGACATATGGGAGATGATGCCTTTGAACTATAATGGGAGGGTGGGCAGTTGCTAATCTAAGACTACTCAGCTGTATAATGATGTCTGCTCATTTCCAAAATTTAGGCCAAATAGCTGATGTAAGCAAGAAGATCAGCATGTCCCTGTATTTCTCTAAGTGTGAGATACAAGGAGCTCCAGAAAGAGTTTTAGGTATGAAATTTCCATTCCATTATGTCTCCATTTATAATGCAGTTAAAGCCTGTAGCACCTGGAAAACCAACATCCTTTGTAACAAGGATACGCGGCTATCCCCAAAGCGAACCTTCTTGCTTTTTCATAGGGAAAAAGTCACGAATGAAGTGACGGTAACTACTGACTGAATACATATGTATATATATATTTATATAAAATCTATGCAGCATTGAAGCCCCATCTTCCTCCCACCTTACTCAGCCCCTCTCGGCTGATATTCCCTGGTTCCTGCCAACTCTAATAGACATTTTTCACCAACACCATTGAACGCATCCTCCTCCCGCCAGAGACCGGAGGATGCTTCCCCCCCCACACACCGCCTCTCTCCCGTACCTCCCGCCGCCCCGTCAGGGTCCCGTCGCCGGCGGCGGGAGGGCCGGGGGG
>VYZW01024052.1:14158-30325 GCA_013401315.1 Balaeniceps rex
AGGCCTCGGGCCGGGCCGGGGAGGCGAGGACGCTGGGCGAGGGGCAGGGGGCGGCGGGGGCAGCTCCGCGGCCGTTACCGTCTGGGGTTGTGGGGGGTGCAGGTCCCGGGGTGGGCTGAAGCATCCCGGTGCTTCCCGGAGGTTGGTGAGGGGGAGAGGGAGGCAGCCACTGCTCCTTAAAAATAATTAAAAATAAATAAATAACATTAAAATAGGAAAAGCGTCTGGTGCTGAGGCATCCACGAGGTTTCCACTGGAAACTGCCTGGGAAGTATCTGTGGGATGGGAAACAAATGGAAAATGCCCGGGGAGTCATGCGGCTGCGACCAGGGGCAGGTGGGGCTGTCTCTGGCCAAACACAAACACAGCTCCTGGCCTTTGGGTTATGTGCTCTTGCCTGTGAGATGTTAAAATATTAAGCTGAACACCATGTAATAAAGCACAGTATTGCGGGTTGTGTTTAGTCATCTTTGGAAGGCCTTTTCAGTGCTGGCTCTGCAGCGAGAATACTTCATGCAAAGTAGTCATTTATGTTTAAATTCTGTACATAAAATTAAATTTGCAACCCTTTCTCTTAACTGGCATTGAAATTATTGCTATTTTATCTGTGCAAGGTCATAGAGGGCTGGCAGTTCTCTGCCTTGCTAGATGACTGGTTGGTCACATTTAACCATATTTAATGCAGTTGATACATGACATATTTGGTGAGGAATTCAGTTTCCAAGTTTCTGAGGATTTTGAGTTAGGCAGCCTTTGAAGGACATCACATTTATTTCTTAAACACCCTGGAGCAAACTTGCACTTAAATCTGTTCCTCACTGTCATTCTCTTAACTTTGGGAAGCTACTTGACTAAATTGCCTAAGTTGGTTCCATATCAGAGGTACACCTCAACAAACTCTCTCTCCCAAGGCAACTAAGATCGAACTTTAAAAAAAAAAAAAAATTGTTTACTTTTTATAGGTATGTGTTCCCATTTGCCATATCTAGCCCTACTAACGTAAACCTCTTTCTTTTGCCACAGGCTGAAGGCTTCTCTGAAGCTTAATCTTCAAGATGAGGTTCTTACTAGTGGTTTTCTTTTTTGTCTCATTCTCCTTATGGGTTGAAGAAGTCTATTCCAAAGAGAAGTCTTCAAAGAAAGGAAAGGGGAAAAAGAAGCAATATCTATGTCCATCGTATGTTCCTTGTTTCTTTTATGCTTTCGTATGATGGTGATGCTGTCATATTTTTAACAGTGGAAGTTATGTGACAATTGAAGTAGAAGGTGATGCTTTCTGCTGAGAGAATGGGGTTTGGGGTGGGAATGGGAGGAAGAGAGTTTGACCAGCATCATAGCTAAGTTCTGTCAATGAGTCTGTTTCTTCTGCAGCAGGTCCTCTCTTTTAATGAAAGGAAAAATCTAAGCCATAGTGAATCATTGTGGGGGATTCCAACCCAGCATCTTGCTATTCATGGGGACGTAGTAATATAGTTCCATAGTGCTATGCTGTCTAGCATCGTGTTGCAGATATACTGAGGAAAGCAAAGAGGATGCAAAACTGTTGTACTGAAATTCAGTTTCTGGTTAGCTCAGTTCTGTAAGAGAAGGCTTGTCCTACGCATATCCTTACTGCATGTTGGATAGAACTAAGGTCTTCAGCATCTTCCATCAATGATTTACAGTACTATAACTTTTATGGAGGTGGATTGAGTATTGCTATAAAGCATGCCCTTAAGGAATGACCTCTCTGTAAAAATACAGAAATTAAAATCTGTGATTGCTCAGCTGAATAGCGAACGTATTCTGGACACCTATGATTACTTGATGTTAAAAATATTCCCTCTTTTTAATGCCGACCACGTTTTAGGTTGTGAACCATAGGACAATACAAAAGTTTTATTTGTGAGAGCCTCTTTTGTCATTTTCTTGGCCAGCCTTGCTCAGCTTTTTAGTGTTATGGTGTAAATATCCGAGGAGAAGATCGATGGAATATAATAAGTTGCCAATAAGTGTAGAAAAGCACTGTGCCTGAAATGATAAAATTGTTTAGACAAATTTAAAACACATTTCTTCTTTGACCATAAAAGAAGAAGACTGGAAGCTGAGACTGGCTATTTAACATTAACAGACTTTTTCCAAAGAAAAGAAAAAAACTAAGTAGAATAACCAGGCAACGTTTGAATAATACTTTTTAAAGTGCCCACTCTTTTTAAATATTGACAGTGATGTTTATTTGTAACCTAAAATTTTTAGAAAGTTTCTACATATGGTGAGTGTTTTCATTCTTCTTTTACATCAAACCTGAAAAATGAGATGTATCTTTGGATTCGAATACATTAAGATACAAGTATCAAAGGTGATCATGACTCATCTGAAATGACCCCTACCCATTCTATCCCCTTTGAATTGTTAAGTTGAGCTCTGTATGGAGCTTTTGGTCTGAGCTACCATGAGGATTTGTAGCAAGGAGAGAAATGCCATAGTTCCCCCGACAGGCGCAAGCACCAAAGTCCTCAGAAAGTGAGTTACACAGCTGGGAACTGAATCCAGATCTTTCATGGTCTCATCAAAGCAGCCAGCATTTCCCCCCTGCTCTTGACTTGGTCTTAATTAGAATTCAAAGCAGTGATGTAATTTTATCTTGATAAGTGGGTGGATTTTTTTTTGTTTGTTTTTCTCTTAAGCACAGTATTTCTTGGTACACTGTTCTTTATGATACCAGTTGACATTACAACCATTAAATATGATGTCATTTGTCACCAATACACTTGAAAAGCATTGAATAAATGCTATAATTTTCAAAGTGATACTTTTACATTCCAGCCAGTTGAAGCTTTCTGTGGAAAGACTAGCGGAATCCAGTATTTGTCTGATGTATCACACGTGCAGTGTTGCTAGCTAGAATTAATTGCCGTAGCACTAAGCCCTGTCGGATTTTCTGAATAATGAACAAGTTGTCTGTATCTTACTTGGCTGAAGCGCACAGCTTGAGAGACAGCCACTTGTCTGTCCTGCAGGGTTGCAGGACTACTGTTTTTGTGGCTGGCACCTAGAAGACCTCTCATGTGAATGAGCAATGAAAGTCAGTTCTGTCTTGCAGAGAAATTATCTAATTCTCTCTTAACTCAGGCTACTGATGGCAAACTTTCAATGATCAGCATGGTTTTCATAATCTTTCGCAAAACTTCTTTACTTGGTGACACTCTGCGTTATAAAAAAGGCTGCCTACTCTTAATAATTTTTTTTCCTGTGGAAAAAAATTAAGGAATCTTTCCTCAGAAAGAAACCAAAACACAATGCAGTGGAGTGGGAATTAAGTGACACCATAAAGGTTGACCAAAAATAGTCTCAAAGGAAGTGGTTGAATGAAAAGTTTGCTAGCAAAGCACAAAAGAAATCTTTTAGAAGAATGTTTTGTATCTTTTTTAAAGAAAATAAATAGGATTTTACACCATATATAAAATTGAATCTTACAAATTCCTAATGAAAACATATATTTATAAGTTAAAATCTTAATCTACCTTTAATTTGCATTGGTTACTGGTGTAATAAAATTTAAAACTTAATTGCAACAAATTACTGCCTTTTGTTTCCTTACAACATGTGAAAAGCTACATTTTACCTCCTCAAGAGAACAAAAAAATGCATTAGTAATTATATAAGGAACAGTCTTCTCTTTACAAACTTTATAATGAAATTCAAATGTATGCAAATAATTTTCCCTGAAAGATTTATGCTGAATCTGATTTTACTGCTTGAGTTCCTTAGTTTGATGTTAAGAAATGGATGCTTATAAGACTGGTTTGGGGCTTTAGCATGAATTTGTTTGTATGAAAACTAAGCATACTTGATCTTTTCCTTTTATGGCTCTCCAGAATACAAGCCTTTAACCAAATGAACCCCTCTGGCATGAAATAACTACTTTTAGAATAAACTGAAAACAAGCTGATCAGAAACCCCATAAAAGTTAATTATTGTCTCATAAACAGGTATTTGCTTCCTTCAATTAGGAAAATTCTATTTTGTATCTTACAGCAAAACCTCTTGTGATTATTCATAATGCTGTATTTCTCTGCGTTATGTGATAGTGGCTTGATTTGCCATCTTATTTTCATTTCTTTCTGAAACTGTTTTTCCCAGCTTTTTTATTGAGGGGTTTCATGAAGCTAATGCTTAATCACTTGGTTCTTATTTTGATTTAATGCTTGCTCAGAACAGATGTAAGATTTCACATTCTACATTTAGATCATTTTCCTTCTTACCTCAGGCCTTCCAAATGAATCATAGAGTAATTATACTTGTGTCTAATTCCTGAATGTTCATTGATTAACAAAGAAATTGATACATTAGGCCTAAAGTCCTATAATAGGGAATTTTGCAGCATATATCTGAGAAGCTGGTTTCCACAGATGCATAGTGCAATAAAATATAGCTTTAGTGTAACAAAATTCTTGCCTTTTGTCTCCATGGAAAATACCAAAAAGCCCCAAAAAAGAAACAGGTCCATCTCTTCAAGAGAAAAATTAAGAATTTTGTGGATTACAGTCTTCTGTTTACAAAGCTTATTTTGAAATTCACTATACCGAATACAGATTATTTCAATACAACTACAGATGGATTTAATCACTTGATCTCTTTCTTGATTGTAGAACACCTATGAGCTGTATTACCTCTGTTAGTTACTTCTTATTAACTTCTTCATAACTCCTCATAATACCACTTTCTGGTGAACATGTTGGACACTTAGCTGTGACTTTTTCTAAAAGCACTGCTGAAAAACGTTTTTCCTTTTGTTGCATCATAATAAATACTTCATTTATTTTATGATGTTCAAGCTGCTGCTGTTATCCCCACAATCCTTAGTAGCCCAGAAGGTCTCTCCTCAAAACTACTTGCAAGATCTCTAGACAAATGAAATTATAAGGAAAGGGAAGTCTGCTTATGACAGTGTTACAGAAAGTATAGAGATGTAAGAGTGTGAAATAGCAGCTAACAAAATCAGTTATGACCATGCTCACAATCACAACTACCCCTGTTAATTATAGTTTTAGTTTGACTCAGCTGTTCACTTGCACAGTGTTCATTTCTGAAGATCCCATAGTGTCTCTAATGCTACGGCAATGCTAAGAGTATAACCTCAATCACTACTTCTCATTCTTTTGTCTGGATATCAGGACTGTGCTTTTAAAATAGCTTCCCTCCTCACCTTTATGCATTTTTCCATATGGAGATTTATATCCATGTAGATGATCAACTAAATACTGTATGATATCTATAGACACTTGTTTAGCTGCAAAGCAGGAGTACAAATCGTATTTTGGCTTGTATTCAATAAGCATATCAGCTACTTCAGAAACTGTGAAATGGCCCTCTAAGCCCTCCAGAAAACATGGCTTGTGCCATCTGCCAGGGCAGAAGCTTAGAAAGGTCACAGATGCCAAGGTTCAATAAACAGCTTCTTTTAAAAAATAACAACAAAAGACAGTGGAACCAGGGAAAAAAGCCTTTGATGTGTTTAAAACAGAGTTGTATGGAAGTCTGTCCTAAAATTTCTCTTGGCTAACTGTCAGCTTCTGACATGCTCTTCCCATAAAGACTAAAGTAGAAGTTCAAAGTGTATCTTGTATCTTCTCCACCTTCCCATGGACAAGGACTTTTTTTAATTATATCAAGCATTTGGGTATAGATGGCCTCTCTATCTGTAGTATGTGATCATCCCCAAAATGTCAATGGTGGGAAAGTGAAATAATTTCTGTCTTCATTCCCATCTTGTAGAAGACACTGTTGATAGTTTGTGAACATTTTCATCTGTAGGTATGATGGGAGGGTTGATACAGTTTGTGGGAGAAGATGGAAAGATGAAAGAAAAGCCTGAATTTGGTTGTGGAGGCAGTTACATCTCACAATCATTCTGAAGATAAGTATATTGCAGAGCCCAGGTCTCGTTCCCATAAAAATTCTTTTGCCCCATAGTAACAGCAGTTGGTCAATGGTTTAATTATTCTGTAGCATGTAACTCTCATAGAAAGCTGTGAACCCAGACAGATGAGGCCACATTCCAGGAGGTTTGGGAATTTGTTTTCAGAGTGGATAAATGTGCTGGGGAGTAAAAGATAAAGCTATATAAGCAAAACCTAAGTTATCTTGTAAAACAGTAATTAAGCATGGTAGGCTGGTTCTCGTTCAGTAATTCTCCCTCTTAGCGAGCAGCATTGACTGTATTCTGAACACTGTAGTGATGAGATGCTAGTATTGCGCGGTAAAGTCACAGACTTTGTGTTTCATACACAACCTTCAGACTAAGAAAATACTTGGATCTGCAGGTTAAATTACACCCCCTAAACCTAAGTACAAGGAAAACCAAAGGACTAAATTCTGTTCTCAGCTCCACCAAATGGATCTTTGAAAGACAAATTATATAGGATGTATCTTCACATTAGGTGGTTAGATTTTACCAAGATCAGTCTATTGTCTCAGTACTTAACACATTTGGAAAAAAGACTGGGACAAGGAACTGATGTGGATACTTTTAAAATGTCTGTAGTTCTGCTTAAAAATCTGGATGCTGATCATGTTTCATGTCTGCATGCGATATCAGGACACAACAGGACGCCTGTTATGCACAAGAGTTGCTTAGGTGGTGACTTCGGTAGGATGCAGAGATGCCTAAGCTAGGCGCAAGCAAGCTTGGAATGGAATGGAAGCACAGTTAGCTTGCTGTGAGCAGTCCTAGTCAGGCTGGATGAAGTACCATACTAACCTGGTTCTACTGGTTTGGGGGCTGTCATCTCTGTGGTGGGCAGATTAAACAGCTTGCTTTTCTCAAATTTAGGGAATAATAAGAAGGCACTTCAGATTACCATATCCACACTCCTTAAGGTGTCCAACCCTGGCAATGTTGAATGTGAAACCAAAGCTGGACTTAGAGGTTTCTGATAGACAGGGACTGGAGTAGTGACACTAACTGAGCTATTCACACCACCCAACTTCAGGAAGGTTGCTTACATGCCCCCATTAGGGGACTATGCTCTTTGGCCTATCTACAATAGGAGATGAAAAATGAGTTCTCTCACCCCCACAATTCAGAGTTCACAGTCTGGGGTGCCCAATCTGGGTTTCTATTTCAAATTCTGCTATGAAGGAACCTTTCTCTTTGTTCACCACACTGCATTACCTCCAAATTTAGATACTGAACTTACATGCCTAATTTTAGGTGTTTAGCTGTCAACTGCATTTGTGAGGACACATAAACTGTTATTCCGAGTTCCACAGTTTTAATGTAATTTGAGTGATATCAATTTGCATTGGAGGCGTCATAATTATTCTTCCTAGTAATAGAGACATCACCTGGTACAGTCTGAAAATGTAACTATTAAGCATACTAGAGATCATAGAGGTCACTCAGAAGAATTATATAGTATCTCGTTGATTTGTATTAACCTGGTTTTATGCTTTGAGTTATTGCACTCAGAAAATCAAATGCCTGCAAATCAGAACACTGATAGTTTATATCAGGGGAATAGCATTTACAATATATGGCGAGATGACAGATACTGTGTTTCCCAAAAATTATTTTTATCATTCTCAGATATACACTGCCATGTTATATGACTAAAATGTCAGTTTCCATCACATAGATTAGATAAACTGTACTAAAATCTGTTGTTTCAGCATTATATAGGAAATTTTGCTGGAGATAACTGAAGAGTATGAGTTGGAATATATATTTTTGTCTGTCAGATAGTAATCTAGAACTATGCAAAGGCAAAGCTTAATGCTAGATTATCCAAGCTATGCACTTCAAGCAAACACCAACAATAGAGTAAGCATGCTACCTGACTGTCTGGACTGCAGTGTATTATAACATAGCATGTGAATACATCCCTGTGACGTGCCTGGTTTTTTCCTGATTGACATGCCATAAGTAAAAAGTATATTCGTGTTCTCTTCTAAAATTAAGATGTTCTTCAGCATAACGGGATAATAAGACTAGGGATCAGAGCAGTAGGTGAATTAATACAACAGCAAAGGTTCTCCTTCCCACTTGTGTAGAATATTGTTTATATTCTTTTCTCCAGTCATCTTCCTGTAGCACTGCGTGTGATAAGGACTCCTTGTTACTTCAGTGAGCTCTGAGAGACTAAATGTCATGATAACCCGTAGAGATCTAATGTCTTCTGACACATTTGCTTAACGCAAATGTAAGGAAGCTATATAAATTTCAAACCAAGTGTAATATATGCTTCCTTTTGCCATGTATATCTGCTTATCTAAACTTCTGGATTTTGATTAGTGAATTATGAAAATAATTATCCGTTGCCATCAATTGAAAATGTTAATCATGTTCTTCAAAGGCAGTGATAAAATATGTAGAGCTGCAGTGGAAGAGGAGATGGACACCTTACTGCATATCCTGTGAAATACAGTATTTAAAGTCATGCTTTTATTCAACAATGATGCCAGAAGTAACCTCCCAAAGACCGGAGAGAGGCCAGTCATATCACACAGAGACATTATGCCGAAAGACTAACAGTACTTTGTTTTCTTTCTGGCTTTTGAGGACACTGTTTGTAGAAGCAAGAACACTTTTGAGAATACTGTTTGTTTTCTCTTGTTTTGCAGAAAAAGAGAAAACATACTTTGGGTTTGGGTTTTTTGTGGGATTTTCTTTTCAAAATTGTTATTTAGGCAAAATTCTTGTTAAGGCAATTTCTAGCTTTACTATTACTTTCTTTTAAATTCCCTTTATAGCAACTGTGAGACTTTTGTTGCCTTACCCTTTGTTTGGTATTCACCATCTTGGTTAGAACTCATCGATTACTGTGAAGAATGCTGCTGCATTTCCATTTCCTAATGCTTTCCAGCAGCTCCACATACATTCAATGCAAGTTGAAATAAATGCATTAAAATTGCAATGCATGCTACAACTGGGAAAATTCTAAGGGAAATCGTAGGCTAGTTATCAGCTTTTCACAAATGTGAAAATTGTAGGTCGAATAAGTAAAAGTAGTAAGTAACTTCTCAATTGGTGTGAGTGTTGTTTTATGGGAGTTAGACAGCCTTAGCAAATTGAAGTACCGCTTCTTTTAGGAAGGGAGATCTCAGCTCAAATTCTTTTTCTCTGAGGTAGTGTACACATTTGCCTATCAGTTATTTATTCCAGAATGGCCAATTAAGCAGGGGTGGTAGTGGCTTTAGGTAAATATCTTAGTGGCATGAATAGTCCAGCCTGTTTCTCCAAGTGCCTAACCCATTCCATTCACTGTTTCATTAAGGCATTCTGTTCATCTATCACTCTGAAAGTGGCATAACCTCTTAACTCACCAAAAGCTACACATATTATTTATTGATTTGCAGGTGAAATTTAGGCATTTTGATCAGCAAGGCTCTCTGAAGGAAATCCAGTCCTTGTGATGATGTTTGGTTGTATCAGTGCTCTTCAGTGATGGTAGTTCAATGACAGCATGCTGTAAAAGACCACAGTGAAAATATAACTGATACTCAGCAGAGCTTTTTTTCCAGTAGCTATACCAACCACTTAATTCAAAGTCACCTTTAAAAAATAGCAATTTCTGGCTCTCTGTGCTGCTTCTCTCAACTCAAAACAGCCCATGCTGTTATATTTCACTTGGTTCTTATATAAATGAGGATAAATGTATGCGAATTACACTTCTAGTTCAAAACACTACCCAACAACTTATGGAAGATGTGGTCATGATGTTCTTTACCAGAAAGCAGTGCTGCCACCCATTCTTCATCCCATCACTGTCTTCCCAGTGCAGTAAATCTCCTTTGCCTAATTCGTGGTTGACCTTTGAACAAACACCCTGAACAGATATTTGTATTAATGTACTTCTGCAGTGCAGCTCAGACCTCACAAAACTACTGCCTTATTGCTCTTACTTGAAGAGACAAATAAACCTGTCAGCTGTATTTGGCTTTCTTTTGCTGTTTGATGCTCACTCATTTAATTTCTCAGACTTTTTTCCTCTTTTCCTCATTGCATTTTATGAGCATCTGTATTTAATTCATGTGTCCACGTTATCCTGTGTGGTTCAGATTACCATCATCACTATTTAATGAACTTTTTCAGATAATCCGTAGCAGAAATTTAAAAAAAAATAAGATTTAAGTTTGTTCATTAGTTGTTGTTTGGTTTTGTTTTGATATTTCATTAATACCAGGCATATATGATTTAGAAAGAAATCCTATTGCTTGTTGTTAAAGAGACTCTCCTTTTATAAATATAGTTTGTGTAGGCATCTGATAATAGGTGTTTTCGACGTTAAGATGTGCGACTTGCAAGGAAGCAATGCCGTGAACCTTTTTGTATCAGATAGAATATAGGGTACAGAGTGTTTGCCTGCCTTTTAAATAGTTAAATGAACATTCTTTTCTGTCTTGTTCCTGCTACAAAATGGAAAATAATCTTAATGTTTAACCTATATTTTCCTATTGTCCAATTAGTGGTAACTGCAAAAAACCCATACAAAGCTGGTTTATGATATTTCTGTAGCAACCAGTTCCTTGGTAAAGGTCATCGCTGAAAACTGAACACAGATCTCAAAATTGCAGAAATAAATTAGTTCTTTTTCATAATGATCCAAATCCAAATCAAATATAAAAAGCCATCAACACAGTCCTGGGAGAATTGTTTGAAAATGAATTTATCAATTATTCAAAGGGGTTATAACACCTATTGCTATTTAATTGCTCTAATAGTATATTAGCAGAGGTTTATTGTACACAAAATAAGGAGATCCCAGTGGAGGTTAACATATGTTACTAAAGGTAAAAAATTCCTTCGTTTATTAGTGGACCATTTACCTCTGGATAAGTGCTGATAGAACAAGTAGTTCACCTATGCAGTTGTTAAATGTGGCAGCAGTTTTAGTGCGTTTGCAAGAGATGGGTGGGGAGCTATATACTGCAGCCACTTAAAGCTCCTCCACAATTTTTTCTCGTCCTGTATGTTACAGTTTAAGCTGTACTCACGGGTACACAATTTTTGGTAGCTACATCTTTGGGTAGCCTTCAGAATTCGTGCTAATCCTGCTAGCGACTGGTGAGTAGTCTGAAATTTCAAGGAGAACTGGGTGGTTATTTGCTGTCTTAGCTGAGTCGGTGTACTTTTCTCCCTCATGTATAACGTCAAACAAATACAAGCGAATAGTTAAACAGATGTGCAGCTTTAGGCTTCAGAAATATCCTGAATACAATAGGGAAAACAGAAATCTGATTGTTTTGTTTCTGAAGGATAAAATGCTCAAAGGTTATCAAGGAGACTATGATAGAATAAAATGCAATTATGTTATCATAAATGGTTGACATGTTTTTAATAATAGGGAACTCCTTCATAGTTTTATTTATAAACATTTTAGCTGTTAAATGATGACTGAGGAGATTAAATCTCATTGTGAAGGCATAGTAAGTGCTACCAAGTCAGCAGATCTTGTTCAATTGCTCCTGTTGTTTCCCTTATGGTTTGAGTTAAAACAGTTGATTTTAAAGGTAGGGTTATTCATAAAAGCTCTGCAAGGGCTAGGATCTGGTCTCATCTCCAGTTTTCAATCAAATAGTGATATCATGCAATGATGACAGTTATTTATTAATTAATTAATTTCTGTCCTGGTGTCGGCTGGGATAGAGTTATTTTTTTTCTTTCTTCTAGTAGCTGGCACAGTGCTGTGTTTTGGATTTAGTATGAGAATAAAGTTGATAACACACTGATGTTTCAGTTGTTGCTAAGTAGTGCTTACACTAGTCAAGGACTTTGCAGCTTCTCATGCCCTGCCAGCAAGAAGCTGGGAGGGGGCACAGCCAGGACAGCTGACCCAAACCGACCAAAGGGCTATTCCATACCATATGACATCATGCTCAGTATATAAACTGGGGGGAGTTGGCCAGGGGGTGGGACCGCCGCTCAGGAACTGGCTGGGCATCGGTTGGCGGGTGGTGAGCAATTGCATTGTGCATCACTTGTTTTGTATACTCTTTTATCATTACTATTGTTATTATTTTCCCTTCCTTTTCTGGCCTATTAAACTGTGTTTATCTCAACCCATGAGTTCAACTTTTTTTTTCCCCGATTGTCTCCTCCATCCCACTGGGAAGGGGGGAAGTGAGCGAATGGCTGTGTGGTGTTTAGCTGCCTGCCAGGTTACACCACAGCAATTTCACAGTAGTGATTAAGGAAGATGCTGAACAGGAGTTGCTATAATTGGACATCTTAAAATCAGGAGGTCTGAAACATTCATACAATTTTTCTTTTTAAACTGGCCAAAAGCCTTCTGGGGAGTTAATATTTTGTTCAATAAATGTTTGAATAATGCAGAAGTCCCAGAGGACATGAAGGAAACTGAAGGATGAGAAGAAAACTAACAGTGAACTGAGAAGTTATAAAGAATAACCCATAGGTCTGTCAAGCTGACATTGATATGGGAAAGGATAGTGAAAAAAAGAAATTAAGCAGGGTAAAGAAGGCAATGGCAGCTGATACTGATTATGGAAATCATTTAGGAAATAAACTGGATAATTTTTTAAAATGTGTTCATACATTTGTTTGCTAGAGGTAATAGTGTTGATGCATATGACATGCCTCTGTAGGGTGTTTGTCTTATTTTTACATGGCATCTTGGTTACTAAATTATAATGACAGAAAGTCAGCAGAGTAGTCATCATAAAATGGGTGGAAAAGTGATTACAAGACAGGATTCAAAATAGGAAAGCATCAGTGGACAGGTTCTACAGACAACGTATAAATTCATTTACATGACATTATCAGCCTGCTAGGTGCGTAAAGTACATGAGGTGGGGACTGGTGCACCGTTATTGCTTTTTATTACACTCAATTTCATGTTACTCTTGTAGCTACAATTACCTGTCACAGGTTCTTTTTAATTTTAGCGACGGTTTTAATTTAACACCCAACACAATAACAACGAGGTAAATGGAGATGTTTAAATTCCCCCTGCAAAACCAGAGAAGAGTCCAAGGCCTCGTTTTCCATAACAAAGCTTTTATTAGCACTTGACAAGGAGATTATGCAATGGCTCCAGCTCTCGGTGGAATAGCTGGCGCTGGCATGCGAGAGCAGGGGACTGCCAAAAGCCTCTGCGTGGTTTGGCACCTACGAAGTGCCTGTCAGTTTACTTATGTTCCTAATCTGACAGGCACTAAAAATAGTTCAGGCGTCTGCTTTCTACTAAGGAGGAAATGATGTCCCTCTGGATATTGGTATTAGGAGGGAAGGGAATAATTAGTGAATTGCGGTTTATTTATTTTCTCAAGTTTACAGTTAAGAGTATATAGGAGAGCTTTGACTTTTGTTATACTTTCTTGAAAAATAATGAAACATGACAAAGAAAGGAAGACTATATACTATGGAACCTGAAAATAGTGAACTTATTTTGCTCATGAAATGGCATGGCGTGACTATAAAATGACTTAAGTTTAAGCACACAGCTGTTTCTGTCTTAATAGTAACTAATGCACTTTTTTTTACAGCCAGCAATCAGCTGAAGACCTTGCAAGAGTACCAGTTAATTCTACCAGCAATATCTTGAATAGGCTATTGCTCAGTTATGATCCCAGGATAAGGCCTAATTTCAAAGGTTTGTCAGATATTTCAGCCTTTTTTTTAATCTTTGGAATTTAACTTTTGCTCTTTTCACACATAGAAAGTTTATATAGAGATAATATTCACAACCTAAATTTCTGGTTTGTTTTTTTTTAATGGAAATTTCCCTAGATAGTGCGAAACTGCAGAAGATGTTTATCCTTTTGAGCTGAAAGAAAATATGTTAGGATTTCATGATCATAACAGGATGTGATGCTTTAATATTAGTATTATTATCATTATTAGTTTTTATTATTTTAGAACAGATTTTTTTAAAGTAGAATTAGATTTTATAGAATGAGTTTTTAAAATGTGTTTTTATCCCTACATTTTAGTTAGACTTTAGTAGGATCTCCTCTTTACAGTATTTTAAAACACCAAAATTCTCTATCGAGATCCTTTAAGATGACTTTATAAAACTTGGGATCAGCAGTGTCACTGTTTGGAAACCATACAGTTATTAAACCCTTTAAAGATATGTTAGTAATACAGCTTACACACTTTGGGATTTCAAATAGGTAATGAATCTAAACACATTCTCTGACTTTAAAACATCTCCCTGGTAGGCAAATGTAGGAATCTTCCATGTAGGCAAATGTGATTTCCTTACATATGTAGAAAAGGTTGGAATACATATTCTCTGCAAAACCTCTAATAACTCATACAGCTGTAAGTTACACTTTCTAGGAAACAGATTATTTCCCTGCTGGAAAAAGACAGAGACAATTTTATTACATTACAGACACTGCAGTTCGGATAGGTCAGTTCTTTCTTTCTAAAACTTCTGTTTAATTATATGTACATTAAGAGATATTTTAACATGCATATCGATAGTATGATAAATTTGGAAATCTAGAATCTTTATTGTGCTTTTGAAGAGAACATTTTCAGATGTTCTGTTTAATTAAATTTTATAAATGTATTAAACTCAGTTCTCAGCAAGTGACCTGCTTTTTCTTATTCTCGGTAGAATCTTATTCATATGTTTTCAGCACTGAGCCTTGTCACACAGAATAAGTGTCCAGCCTCTGTTCTACCTGTTCTTCAGCATGATAAATCACAATGAATATTGCAGATTTCTTTATATTTTTGATAACCCTGCTGGCAGTCTGGTAAGAATCAAGATGGAAGGAAAAGGGAGGACATGCAATGTTAACTCACAGGGAGGTGGAAGAAAAAGAACATTTTCTGACAAGTGGCTTGCCCATGTTAAAACGTTCCTCACGCATGAGTGATTTTCTTGGTCTGCACTTCCTATTCAAATCTGGAAGAGATAGTACACTCTTGGCTACTAGTGGTGTGCTGGGTGCTCTGTCACATGTGTCAGGCGCTAAACAAAGTATTATGCTTATTGCATAACCAAAAGCACCACATTTAGCTGGTCTGATTTTTAAAAAAAAAAAACCAACAAACTGGTTTAACTGAAAAAAGTGAAATTTTATCTTAGTGATTTTCTGGTGAACCAAGAGAATGAGTTTGAAATTATGTATTAAATGTGCACTGAAATATTGTATGTGGACAAGCAAACTATTAGATGAGGCATATATTACTTTGTATTTGCTTACTTTCTCAAAATAGTCTTTATATATTGTTATATGTCTGATTGCTGAAAATAGGAAGAATTCCACTGAATTAAGTACTTATAACAGTGTGAAGGAGATCAGATACGTGCGTCTAGTGTACATACTGACACTCTCAACATATAGGTGCTAAATAAAACCAGTGGACCATAATTAGTTCTCACAACCATCAGGCCACTTCTCGCTGCTTCATGATAACTCTCTGGTAACACCAGATCAAATGACTGCCAATCAGTTCCCGTAGCGTGACAGGGCAGATGTAGCAGCTGTCATGCCATCCCTCTTCCACTACAGGAATCCTGGCTGTGGAAAAGAGGAAAAAATCCAGTCCATCTTAAGATCTTCACAGCTGCTGGCTTCTAGGAATTTTTCTTGGCAAATTGGTAACCACTGTAAAATGGAGCAGCTTTCTCTTGCGTCAAGGCTAGATAGCTGTGAAAGCTGCATGCAACAATTTTTATCTGCCTGTATTCATACTTTACAGTTACGTACTTGACTTGCACAAAGAAGTATCCTCTTACAATGTAAGTAAATGTGTCATCATAAATCATAAACAGGTAATTTGGGATGGTAGATCATCATTATGACCTTGACAGTTAAAAGCGTCCGCTGCTAGAAATGTGAATTGCCTCTATCCATTACGCTGCGTGCAAAAGTAATAGTGGATTGTGCATTCTGTGGTAACAGAAAAACATGGAATTTGAAAATTATTCAAATTTATGATCTGTGAAATGCTTTAAGCTTAGCACTCTGGACTAAGGATGTTTTTTTCTGTTTTCTTATCACTAGGTTGAAGAGAGTTTTTGTGATTTTTATTGGCTTTCAGTGGAAATAGTTTAAACCACAGCTTTTGAAAACTGTGTATATACTAACTTGAAAAGATAAATTTGTATGACCCTATAAAAAAACATTTCACATTGTGGTACCGGTATAAAGGAACTTTAAAGGAAGGATAATGTACCTTTACTGGATTGTGCAGTTCACTAG
>VYZW01024056.1:0-41561 GCA_013401315.1 Balaeniceps rex
TCCAGAGCTCGGCCAGCCCTGGGGTGAGGCGGAGCGGGGCCGCGCCGTGCCGGGCCGTACCGAGCCGCTCCGGGGCCGGGCCGCGCTCCCCACCGCCCCCGCGGGAAGTTCCGCCGCTCCCGGGGCGCGCAGGGCGGCGGAGCGATGCCGGTACGCCGGGGCCATGTGGCCCCCCAAAACACCTACCTGGACACCATCATCCGCAAATTTGAAGGGCAAAGTGAGTACCGCACCCCCGGGCCCGCTCCCGGCCCCGCTCCCGCTCCCCCCGCGGCTGCGGGCGGCCCCCCAAGTGCGGGGCACAGCGGGGAGCGGGGGGGGAGGGCAGGCGGGAGGGCAGAGCGGGGCCACCCGCGGGGTGTCCCCGGGGAAATGCAGGCGCCCCTGTGACCTCCCGGGGCGGGGGGAGTGGGGTGGGCGACAGCCAGGCAGTGTCCCCGCGGGTATTTATAGACAGGGTGACACAAGGGGGACGAGCGGTCCCAGCCCGGTGGTTCCCCGGGGGCTGGAGGCACCGCAGCCCCCCGCAGTCCCCGGGCTGGGAGGGGGTCCCCGGGGTGGTGGGGAGGGGGTCCCGGCTGGCAGGGCTGGGGGAGAGGGGGGTACGCCAGCGCAGACGGGCTCTCTGCCTGTTTGCCTTCAACTCCGCGCTGCTCGGAGGCAGCCGTCCCTGGTGAAATGTTGCCATTTGCTGTTGCTCGGAGTAATCCCTTTATATGAATTTTTGGGCTCGTTTTCGTGTCAAATATAGCAAAGAGTTCGTGCGCATCGGGGAGCGCTGGGGTTTGCGTGCGGCTGGGTGGGGGCCGTGGGGAGGAGGCGGCGGGGGCTCCGCTGTCTGGGCCGGGTCCCCCCTACACAGCTGGGGACGAGGGGAGGGGAGCGGGGGACTGGGGTCCCCCCAAAAGCTGTGCTCGAGGGCCTTCCGTGGGGTGCTGGGGCTGTGCACCCCCCACCGCCCCGGCTCGCTGTGTTTTTTCTCTGGTGTCCGAGTTTGCCGGGTGAGCAAACGTCCCTGGCACTGCCATCCCTGCCGGATCTGTGCTGCCTGCCCTGGCAGTGAGTGACGTGACCCTGGGGACGGAAAGCGAGAAAAACTGTCCCTGGTTCCTATCAGTCCCCGCTGGGAAGCGGCGGCTGGGGAGCAGCGGGGGCACGCGGCGAAGCGTGCCAGCGGGGAAGCAGCCAGGCCCCCTCGTCCCTGCCCGCTCCCTGCCTACGCTCTGCCAGCCATGTCGGGCACCAGCTGGGCTCTGCCGAAACATCGCCCCGTGCTCCCCCGCGGCAGCGTCGTGGTGTGACAGGTGTTGGGAGACGCCAAACCAGCCCCCCTTCCCGGTCACATCGCTGTCACTGCCTGCGTGTGCTCCCCTGCTCGTGGGTGCCTTCACCCCCCCCCCCCCCGCCCCCCNCCCCCGCAGCTCCCATGGGTGCAGCTGCACCCGGTGAGTCCCCGCTGGAGCCGGAGAGGCCCAACGCTTCCCTCCCAGGGCTGGTGCAGAGCAAGGGCAAATCTGCAGGTGAGGACAGGGAAGAAAGCAAATCTGGGGTGAAAATACCCCCAAGGAGACCTGGCTCTGCAGCTCCTTCCCATCCCGGCCTTGGTCACATCCCCTGTGCTCAGCACAGCTTGCTCCGGCACCCTGCCAGCCCCGTAAATCCTGTCCTGCGCCAGCCCAGCCTGGATCCAGCCTGGATCCAGCCCGCGGGGCTGGCACTGGATGGGGAAAAACATTCATCGCAGGTGGGGAGCGCGCCCCAGGAGCGGGGCTTTGGGGGAAGGTCCCCTCCTTGTGCCTCCTTCCTGCTGGCAGAGCGATTTGGGTAGAGAAGGATCGGGAAGAGGGAACTGGGAAACATTTGGCTGTGGTGGTTTGTGCTGTTTGCAGCGCTGGCACCAGCGTCAGCCCTGCGTGGGAGAGGGAAAGGTGCCGGGGTGGGAGTCCCCCACAAAGGGCCACCAAGGGCTGTCACAGGGTGCGATGAAGCAGGAGACCTCGGTGCGGCATCCCTGGGAGCACTGGTTTTACTGGGAAGCATCCTGCAGAGCTGGGATTCTGCAGGTGACATTAGGGAGAGCCCCTGATGTGCCGGGGAGGGGTCCCCCACCCCACCGGGTCCCAGCGCTGGGTGCTGAAGCCGTGCAGAGGTTTCTCCCGCATTTGGGTGAAATTCCCCGTGAGGCTGGGGCGCAGCGGGGCTCTGGAGCGCAGCGGCTGCAGATGCCATTCCTGGGTAATCCAGGAGATTAATTGGGGTCTGGGCTGGGAGGCAGCCTCCAGACAGACCCTCTGCTCTGACCTGCCTCCGGCTTCAGCCCGGAGCCGATGCCAAACGCTGAGGGAGATGCTGCTGGGGGGGGCACAGCATCCATCGCATCAGCATCCGCAGTCCCTTGTCACATCCCAGCAAACTTGTCCCAGAGAGGGTCCTCCCCAGCCCAGCACCCCCCGATCTCCTTGGAAAAACAAAAATCAACCCAAATCAAATCTCTAGGCTGGGTCTCCCCCAGGATAAGGATGGAAGCGGCTCCATCTGGGCTGGATGACGTGGGCTGGGCAGCGCTGCCACACAGCCCTGCATGACAGCGAGTCTGGCCCCAGCCCAGCCCAGGTGGCTGCAGCACCAGGAGGGGATGGGGCAGCACCGCTCCCTGCCTCAGTTTCCCCTTTCCTCCACCTGAGCCTTTTCTTCTTGTGCACAGGGGCCACGCAGTCCAGTGGGGTCTGGATTTCAGTTTCAGCCTGAAGGCACAATTATCCTATAAAACATTAGGAGAATCATTAGTGTGACGGGTTTTACCCAGCTTCCCATGAAGCCAAGCCTCACGCTCACTCCTCCTCTCGCCCCTTGCCTGACTTCAGCCAAATCTGAGCAAGGGTGGGAAGTTTCCGAGAGAACTCAGGTCCCTGATAAGCTCCTGGGGAGGGACGGACGCTGCAGCTCTTCCCACTGCCTGCAGTGCTGGTCGGGGACAGATTGCCCATGTATTAGACAGCAGCGAGTCCCCACATGCGAGCGGTGAGATGTCGAGGCTGCGCGGGTTGGCCCACCCCAGCAAAAAGTGCCTTTACTGGGGACCCCCCCTTTGGGTCCCCGTGTCCCCACGGTCACCGATTCACATGAAATTGCGGGAATTTTCTCTCTCTGAAGAGCAGGGCAGCACCGGGGGCCGTGTGGGCTGGCACCAGCCATCCTCCCCCCAGAGCTGTCACCGGAGCCCCCGGGGAGCCCGTCCCTGCACAAGCCCCACGGCGGGTGGCATCAAAAAGCCCAAGCACCCCCCATCCACCCAGGCTGTCCGCCGTCCCTGTGGGTCCCCACCACCTGCTAAGCCTCACGCTCTCTGCCTCCCCGCAGACCGCAAGTTCCTCATCGCCAACGCCCAGATGGAGAACTGCACCATCATCTACTGCAACGACGGCTTCTGCGAGATGTTCGGCTACTCCCGCGTGGAGGTGATGCAGCGACCCTGCACCTGCGACTTCCTCACCGGCCCCGACACCACCAAGAGCTCCATCGCGCAGCTCACCCAGGCCCTGCTCGGCTCCGAGGAGTGCAAGCTCGAGATCCTCTACTACCGCAAAGACAGTAAGAGTTGCTTTTTGGGGTGATCTGGTGGTGGGAGGTGTCACCTGCCTGGGATTTGGGCTGTCGGAAGCCGGTGGTGGGAGGCGAAGGGGGTCTGATGCTACCAGGGCATTGGGATTGCACCCAGATCTGGGGCTTTGCCAAGGGCGAGTCCGTGGTGGCTCCCGGCGGGATGGAGCCGTCTCTGCTGTGATGGGGCACGGGGGGTGTTGGGACCTCGAGCGATGGAAGATGTTGCCGGATTATTTGGGAATCGAGTCGTTTGCGAGCCCTTGGTGATGGCTCAGAGCCCCTGGGGCAAGCAGTGGCATCTCTCGTGGGATCCCTGCGTCACAAATGAGGATCCCACGGGAAGCTCACGGAGGAGCCAGGCTGGGACATGGGTCTGCCGGTCGGTGCTCCGAGACGAGATCAGACAGACCCCCTGTCTCTGCCGAATGCGGGTGCAGCCGATGGCCTTGGAGCCGCCTGTCTGGCGAGCAGGATGCGGCTGTGCATGCACAGATGGAATTACGTTAAGATGAAAATGAAGCTTTGATGGAAAATACTAGTGATTAGTTCTAATACTGCGGGAAGTTAAATAAATATTTAGTGCTTGATGCTGCAAACCGGCAGCGGCCAGGGCTCCCAGGGGCGGGGGAAATGCAGATCGGGTGCTCGCTAGAGGTTAAAAATATTAAGTATTTCCTTTTTTCAACCTGTGGAGCTTTCCCGTCGCTTTAGATTGTATTGATGGGGGCTTGGCCTCAGCAAGGGGCTGCACCCTGCTGCCGGCAGCTCCCGCGGCGGCAGGGTGGAGGAGAAACAACTGGAAGCAAAGGGAAGGAGAAGGCAGGAGCCCTGGCTCCCGGCCTGGCACCCTATCTCCGGGGCTGGGACCTGGGTGTCCTGGCCTCCCTCCCGGACCCTATCGCCCGGGCTGGCATCCAGGTGCCAGCGTATCGGCCCCGGGAATTATCCGCTGGCAGCACCCTGCGTGTTAACCCGCATGGTTAACGCGGCGGGGCTGGACCCTGCGTGGCGGCAGGATCAGGCTGCTCACCAGCCATGTTTCCCATATGATTTTCTGCCCGTCCTCGCCGAGGGACCCGGTCGAGGCTCTTCCCCGCAGGGCCAGTCCTGGGTGAAGCAGGGCCGGGGAGCGGTGCCAGGGCTGGGCTGCGAGTCCCTCCTCGGCCGCCGCAGTTTGGAGGGGGCTGGCTGGAGCCCAGCGCAGCCTGGGAGGCACGAGGAGAAGCAGGCACATGCTGTCCCCCCGCTCCCATCCCAACGCCAACGCGTGGCCATGACAAGGACAGTGTGTGCAGCCCTGTTCCCCTCCCTTGGGATAGTTTCCCCATCCATCCTCGGGGACCGCTCGGCTGGGAGCCCGATCCAACGCCATCCTCCCTGCTTTGAAGCGTTCCCGCCGGGCTCGCAGGATGCTCGGTGCTCTCCTCGGAGCCCTGCTCTTTCTCTAGGCCACGGGAAACTCTCAGTGCAGCTCTGAGCTGCTTTCTTCTCTTTTTTATTAAAAAAAAAAAAAAAAAGGGAAAAAAAAAAAAAGCCCAGAAGCAAGCCCTTCATGTCTATTTTTAAAACCCAGCCCCACCGGCAATACGCTTTCCAATTGTTTCCCCCCAGCACTCAGCCTGTGACCGCTCAGTCCATTATAAATGGGTCTTATCGGCGAAGAAAAGGCCTTCGCATTATAGGGAGCTGCTGCTTAATTAGCCGGCGGAGGCTCCGAACCCGCCTGTCCTCCTTTTCATACCGGCGGCACCAATCTCCAGCCTCGACCTGCTGTTTATTACTGCGGTACTCCCGGCTCTGCAGCTCGCGGGGTTGTTCCCTCGCTGTTCTGGTCGCAGGGCCGGGGGGGATGGATAGGTAGGTGGGAAGGGGGGCACCCATGGGTGTCCAGGCAGGAGGCTCTGCCTGTGTACAGGCAGGATGCTGTGTGATGGAGTGATGCATGTCCCTGGGGACAGCCTTGCTGCTCAGTCCTCACCCAGGCGCCCGTGCTGTCATTAGCTAATGATAAAAGGAGCCACGGGTGCCGATGGCGAGCCCAGCTGCGGGCAGCCGACGTGGAGCCAAGATCCAAGACCAGCTGGGGGAAGATGGGACCAGCCCAGCAAGGGCAGTTGTCCCTCCCTGCCACGGCAGCCCCAAAAAGGCCTCGGAAAGAGGGGAGAGCCCGGCCACGGTGCGTGTGGGCTCTAATCCCCCACTCAAAGCCGGGAGATCAGTGAAAAGTTAATTTCCTTACAAGATGCTGTACAGCTGGGGCTGCCCCAGCCGGGGGTCATTACAGGGGGGCGAGGAGCAGCCACGGCCACCAGCCCCGGGGACACACTCCCCGTGGTGTCCGGGGCTGAGCCGAGCCCCCTCCAGCATCCCCTGGGGACAGCACTGGGGGGCTGGCGGGGCTGAGCTGCATCCAGGGTTGGGGTTTTTCCCCCCAAGGGTGATGCGCTTTGCAGTGAAGCCACCGGCGAGAGCCCCCGGGGTCCCCGGAGCGGGGCCGGTGGCCACAGGTGCTGGGCACCACGGCGCTGGCATGGCCCGAGCAGCAGCAGCTGGCAGTGCCCGCCGAGCGCTTCGCTGTTAATCTGCATGAATGTGATGCTTATGAATACGAAAGAGGAGACGCGGGGCTGAGACAGCCGGAGCAGCTGGTGGGGAAGTCACCGCCCGCAGCCCCAGCCCCTCCATCCCCGTCCCCTCCCCAGGCAGAGCCCCCGGCTGCTCCCCTCCAGCAGGAGCAGTTTGTGCCGGTCCCCTGGGACCTGGGGGATTAGGGACCAGATCAGCCCGGCAAACTCGTTACACTGGTGCTGTAAGCTGGGATTTCCCCTGGGGGCTCCAGGAGGAGAGGGGAGGTCGCAGAGCGATTGGGGCACCCGGTGTCACCCAGGATGTGCCCCCACAGCTCTCCATGGGGTGCCTGAGCAGGCAGCTGCCTGTGGGCCTGGCAGGCACAGGTTGTGGGGTGTCACTGTGCCGGGGGGGGACAGGGGGACTCATTTGACATGTCCCCTCTGTCCCCAGCCCGGGGCACATCCGTGGCACAGCGCTCGCCTCTCCAGCAGCTGCTGCCAGGAGGCCCTGGCTAAGGCAGGCGGGGACAGATCCGGCCAAGGTTTCTCTGGACAGCTTTATAAACAGCAACGTGCAACGTGCCGACATGCTCGCTGCGAGCGGGAGGGCAAATCCTGCCGGGAGCTGCCAGATCCTGGCACCATCGGGGCCGGGGACCAGTGCCGGTGGCTCCAGGGAGCCTCTGCTGCTGCCCCATGGGGTGGACAGGGCAGGACGGAGGGGACCTCCCGGGTGGCGGAGGAGCAGGGAGGCATGGCCAGCTGACAGAACCCCAACCCCAACTTGAGCTCTTCACTTGTACAAAAATGTGGGTTTTAAGCCAAGCTGGGGCTGTTTGATTTGTGTTCCTTTAAGGGTCGGGCTCGGCAGAGCCGGGCTGTGACCTCGGGAAAGGGACAGGCACCGTGGCCCGACTCCAGATGGGGACTTATAAACATCCCGCCTCGCAATGACAAACGCTCCGGTCCCGGAGATCCTGCGCTGTGGGGCCAATTCTGCCATCGTCGGCACGGCTGTGCCGCAGCTCCGGCCGCCCCCACGCCCCAGCTCTGCCCCAGGGATAGTGCGATCGGGGCACAAAGCTGGAAGAGACACGTTTTCCGTCCTCTGCAGCTCCTTGGATGCTTTGTGCTTGGACCAGACGTCCCACAAATGGAGGGACAGGCCCAGAGCATCCCCAGCACCCCCAGGGATGCTTCCCAGGAGGCTTTTTCCTGAAATCCCTGCCCTGGCAGAGCCTCCAGTTCCCACCCCAAAGCCTCCATCCCCATCCTTGCCGGCTGCTGCATCCCCAGTGGGAGGTGGCCCCCTGTGGCGTGGGGACAGGCCCCTCGGGATGGCCGGACAGCCCCGGGAAACACTGTCAGTGCCGCAGCTTTGGCTGCACAGCCCCACACTGAGCTGGACTAATTCCTGTGACCGGTGGGGATTTAGCAAGGGAAGGACCACGGGCCTGGATGTGGCCGCTCGCTGCGCTTGCAGCAGAGGTTAAGCTGCATTTTGCCAACCCCCTGTATTGATCCGGGACCCTTTTTGGCTCCTGGGGATCAGAGCATCCTCCCACCTGCACCCCAAAACATCCCACTGGGCTTGGAGGCATCCTCCTCGTGGCCACGTTGTCTGTGGGTACCCTTCCTCTCCTGACCCTCCTGGTTTTCCCCCTCCGCTGTTTCTCCCCGCTAAGCAGAGGAATCACCGCACGGGGGGTAACCTCCGTCCCGCCGCCATTACTTAATAAGGTCATTTTAGCAGTTCGGGGGCTGCTCAAGGAGCATTTTTGCCAGTCTGGTGTCACAGCAGGTTTCGGTCTCCTGATGCCCTATTTGGGTGCGGGGAGAGGGGCCGGTGCAGACCCCACCAGCAGCGTCCCCTCTGGGCACAGGGGGACGCAGACCCGGGTGCAGGGGCTCCCCAGCACCCATCACTCACCCCAGACCCCAAGGGAGACCCATCTCCCACCGGCTCAGCCCCCACCTCCATCATTTTCCGTCCCGCTTCAAGGATTTGCTGTAGGGCCTCCCAGCAATCCGCGCTTCCCTTTGAAGTTCCTACTGCACCGACGCTGATTTATCCCCGGACGGGAGCAAGGCTCGGCCCTCTCAAGCATCTCCCCACGCACGCCAGCCAGCCCCAGCACGCGGCTCCGTCCCCATCTCTCCCCTCCGTGCCCTTCCCAGCCCCTCTCCTCCGCTCCATTATATAATACCACTATAGATTTAGCCACTCTGCCATGAGACCCTGCAGATTAAATCTCCCGGCCGGGGGGAAGGGAAGGACTCGGAAAGAGCTCCGAGGGGAGATTAATAGCTTGCTTTTTTAATATTCATAACAATACTGGTTTGTGTCCGGCTCTTGGAAACCCCCATGTCCTGTTGATTAGTTTAATACTGATGATACCAACAAATGCATTAACCACTGGCAGCCGCAGAGGATAAGAGGGCTGGGGAGGGAGGGCGCCCGACGATGACATTTTTAATGTTATTAAGTGCTCGCTTTTATCAAGGTCAGAAGACAAGATGGGTCGGAAAGCGCAAACCTCCGAGCGCTCGGCTTGGGGGAGGTGGGCCGGGTGCTGGGAAGATCAAACCCAGCCCAGGGTTATAGGGAACGAGCTGGTTTTTCCCAGCCCATGCAAACCCATCGCGTTGGGTGTGGGATCCTCCAAAACAGCATCCGTGCTGCATCCCTCCTGCCGAGCCCTTTCCGCAGCCCCCGGGCTGGGTTTTGCCCCGGACGGGTGCACAGGCAGCCCCACGGCGGCGGCCACGGAGCGCAGGCAGGTTGCGAATGCCCCCGGGGCTCCTCCAAGAGATCATTTGGCGTCTGGATAAAATTAGATGGATGGAGACAGATTAGCTGAACAGCTGAAGGGGAGAGACAGGCAGATGGATGGGGACAGTCGATCGAGGAACGAGGACGGGAGCGCAGGGCTGGGGTCCCTCCCGAGGCGGCTCAGCCCACCGGTGCCATGGCGGGTCTGCGGTGCCCGGTTTTTGCGGGGAAGGATGGGGATGCTCGGCATTTGCAGAGCCCAGGCTGGCTCGCTGCAGGGAAACCGAGTCAGGGCACAGGGTGCCGGGGGTCTCCCAGCTGCAGCCTCTCCACAGAGCCAGGGGTACCCCAAATCACAGCTGCCCAGAGACCCCAAATCCTGGAGGGCTGCTCTGCCTTTGGGCCAGGCTGAAGGGAACCCGCTGCTCCCACCCCGGCTCCATCCTTGATGCTCCATCATCCCCTTGCTGCCATCCATGCTGCAGGGCACAGGTCCAAGCCAGGCTCCTGGCACGCGGGGCTGTGCTTGGCAGGGCCACTTTTGGGGCGATTCCCCTGGGATCAGCATGGGGGCTCCCAGCAGCCCTGGCCAAGCCTGCTCAGGCCCAGCACCTCCCAGATTTGCAGGATCAAACCAGACACCAGCTGCCTCCCAAACCCAACCACAGCCTCCTCCCAGCTGCTCCTTATATCCCTCCAACTGGATGTAACTGGGCCCAGTTTTCAGCTGTTGAGCATCAGCCTGGGATTAACCCTTTCCATGCCACGTAGGGCCTGCCAGGATCCGGCCCCCATGAGAACAGCTCGGAGGCCACCCCCTCCCACCACCGCGGAGCAGCTTAGGAAGGAAAAGTGAAGCAGTGAAAGGGATGAAGCGGGGCAGAGCACGTCAGCCAGGATCAGGCCGTCTGATCCTGGATCCAGGATCAGGATTCCCAGTCCGGGGGGGAAGCATGGAGCTGGTGGCTGCCCATGCCAATGAACCCCCCCGGGCTGCGGGTCCTGGGGAAGTTGGTGATGCTTCAAAATCACCTGTGGGGGGAAAAAAACCCTCATTTTATAACACACCAGAGAAGAAAGCATCTGGTGCCACCGGGCATCGCACACACAGGCGAGCGGGCACACACGGGCACACACCAGCAGCGGCACAGGCAGAGCGGCAGCATCCCAAGGATGGCACCGGATCATCCCCCCGGGCATGCGCCACCTTAGCATCACACGGGACATGGCACTCAGCGTCACCTAAAGGACACCGCTCGCCTTTTAGATCCCTAAAAATCCCGACAAAGGGAGGGGAAAGGGCTCATTTCTTCCCGTCCCCACTGGCACCGCACACAGGTAGCCCGCAGCGTGCCCCTGCGTCCCTTCGAAACAGCTTTATCTGCTGAAAATCCCCCCCGCCTCCTCCCCAGCTCACACGTTTAAATGGATTTCCTCTCCCTGTGGTGAACAACAATGAAATAAAGAAAGAAAGAAATAATCCCAGCTGCCGGGCCCTTTAAACGGATTTCGCCGTATCCATTTCTCTCCCCTTCTTGTGCGTGTGTGTGTGTCTGTGTGTGTGCACATCCCTGACGTCACGGCAGATTTTGAAGTTGCCCGATGCCGGCCATCTGCTCCTGATTACGGGAGGCCCTGAGCTCCTTAAAATTATAAGCAGAAAGGCCAACATCTCCCTCCCAGCCGGAGCCCGGCCATGGTGAGAACGGGAGAGCGCCGGATCGGGCCGGCAGCACATCCCTGCCGGAGCCGCTAATCCCTGGTAATCAGAGAGCAGGGGAAGGGCGAGACGAGGGATCCGCACCCGGCAAAAACCGATGTGGAAGGAGGACGCTTTGCTCCGTACCGGCCGGGCGGCAGTGCCTGGATGTCCCATCATTTCTAGGAGGTTTGGGGTGGGAGCTCGGGGTGGGTTGGGGGGGTTTTGCCAGTGGGGCTGTGGCCGTGGCTGCGGCTCGGGGGCTCCCGCTCCCACCGGTGCCAAAGCAACAGGAGACAGCTCAAGGAAGGGACCCACAGTGATTATACCTTCGGGTAGGCATTTTGAAGGATTTTTGGGGCATGAAGCTGGCAAAAGGGGTGAGACCCGCCCCCCCCGTATCCTCCACTTGCTGCTTTGGGAAAGGCCTGCAGGTATTTTTGGGTGCCCCTAATTGCAAACTGGCACCTGGCTGCCAGCAGAAGCAGAGCCACGGGGTCGACCTGGCATCCAGCAGGCAAATCCATACGGCCTCGTGCCCCATGGCCATGTTTGGGGTCCTCCCCGCATACCCCCTTGCTCCCAGGACACTGAGCCGGTCCTTGTGCCCCCCCCCGTGCCTCAGTTTCCCCATGGCAGGAGTGAGATGAGCCTGCACCTGACCGCTCCATGCCAGTGCCTTTAGGGGATGTCCGTGGGGACCATCGCACCGACCCCACCGCACCCTGCTGCCCGGCGTCAGGACGGGGCACGCGGTCGGGCTCACCCCCATTGCCCACATCCAGGACAGGAGACAGCTGAAATCAGTCCCCAAAAACTGCCTGGCGATTGCAGGGCAATTAACGACGGCGCGATTACAAGCAGCGTGTTTAATGAGGTTAAACCACTACCTGGGATTTCTTAGTTCTTAATTACCTACTCTTTAATTGCTGCTCTAAAGTACATTAATATAAATGACTGGGACAGGAAAAAAAAAAAAGGCAAGATGCGGTCTGTGTGAGCGGGGATGCTGCAGAGATACGGCCCTTTCCCAGGGCTCAGGTCGCCTTCCAAATCCTCCAGTCCCCGCCGGCAGGGATTGCACCCATCAAAGCGCTTAAAAAAGTACTTTTCTGCCAAAAGTGTTTTGTGCTGGGGGGGTGGGTAGGCAGAGCCCCCTGCGCGGCCCCCCCTGAGCCTGTCTCTGCTCGGCAGCCTCGTGTTTCCGCTGCCTGGTGGACGTGGTGCCGGTGAAGAACGAGGACGGCGTCGTCATCATGTTCATCCTCAACTTCGAGGACCTGGCACAGCTCATCGCCAAGAGCGCCAGCCGGAGCCTGCACCAGCGCCTGTCGCAGAGCTGGCGCAGAGGTGGGTGTCCCCGGGGACGGTGGGATGGCGGGAGGGCGATGCAGCATCCTGGGGGCTGTCCCCATCCCGTGGTTTTCTCGGGAGCTCGTGGGGGCTGGAGGATGCAGGATCCTGCGCCGTGGGGCTGAGCCCCACTGAGTGCCCAGGAGCAGAGGTTTGTGTTTCTGCACAGCCGCAGCTCCGCCGGCTCGGGGATGGATCCAGCCAAACACTAACTGGGTGAAAAAAGGACTTTTGAGCCGGCTGTGCTCCCCGCGCAGCCCCTCACGTGCACACCAGCCCACACCCCCTCCCCGAACTCCCGGGGACCTGGGGACAGGGGTGGGGACCGACTCCCCCGCAGGGGATGGTGCATTTTTAAGGCAAGGGCATCTCACTGCGAGCGGAGCCGTGGAGCCCCTCTGCACACCCCTGCCTTGCTGCGTCCTTTCCATATTTAACGCTGGGAGGTTTTTCTGGCAGTGCCTTGGGCCCCTCCTGCGTACGTGCGGCACCGCGTTGGAGGTGCTGGTATGGGACAGGACCCATGTGCGGGGTCACCGGGAGGGCCAGGGGATATTTGGGGTCACCGATGGCAGGGCTGTGCTACGGGGACATCACACAGGAGAATGGCACGAGGATGGTTGTGGTGGGATGGCTCTGAGCCTGCCCCGGCTTTGGGCTGTTCCCCGCTGTCCCAGGCTCATCCCGGGGTTTTGTGGGGCTTTTGGAGGCAGTGGAAAATTCAAACTCCCTTTTTTGGGAAGGTTGGATCAGAGGGAGAGCCGTGGTGAGGCTCCGAAGGGGATGTGGACACCCAGGGATGCAGATGTTAGATCCGACCTTGGGAAGCAGAGTTGTAGCGTGTATCCTGCCATATGCTCCTCGGCACCAGTCACCTATATATATAGGGAAATAACCTCACATATATCTTCGTGCAAACACTCCCTGGGGGTGCGGGTCGCTATAGGGAGGCTTTGGGCACAGCTCAAAGTAAAGCTGTGGGAGCAGCCCAGGTCTGTCCCCTCATGCCACGTGGGGTGGCACAGCGGGACCGGGACCGGAGCCAGGGCCAGGGCGGCATCGGGGACTGACGGGGACCCTTCCCTCTGCCCGTTGTGTCGGTACGGTGATGTGAGTTTTAACGCATTCGCACTCGGTGCATACGTACATTCTGGAGCCGTTAAGGTGTTTGCGTCCGTGGCAGTGGGTACCAGCAGAGGTGCTGTGTGCGGTGACAGGTTTTGTATATCGTCAGGCCAGGCATACGCACATGGGACTTACGGACATATGTGTGTGAATGTATATATATCCTGTGCGTGTGTTCCTGTGTCTGTGAAGCGACGAGATTTATATTTTTGGTGTATTGCTATAGTGCCAGTTAGCCTCTACGCACGGGCTGCTGAGGAAATCCTAAATTCCAGCACCGGTGCTGCTTTGCAGCCCCCTCAGCTCTCAGAACGTCTTGATGTGTGATGCATCTGCACCCCATCCCACCCCGAGAGGTACCTTTGGGTGCTGCAGAAGGCACCCAAATAAAAAGGGTGCTTACTGCTTTCCTGCGCCTCGGAGATTGCGCTGCGCATCCCGAGGAACGTTGCTCGGGTTTCCCACTCCGGCTCCGGGGAGCGCGGAAAGGCCAGAGCTGCTGGCGCCAGCCCAGATCGGTCTCTCGTGCATGGGTTTTCTGACTCAGTCTTTAATTACACAGCCACAGGCGGCTGCGTTGCCAGTCCCTGGCTCGCGGATGCGTGGGGAAAGTCGGCTGCTTTGCTTCTTCCAGCTGAAAAGCTGCTCTGGGCAGTGGGGATGGGGGAGCAGAGGGAGCCTGCGCGGGATCCCCCCATCGGCGTGGGCATTTTTGGGGAGCTGGGCAGGTCAGGAGCCTGCCCGAGCAGCTCGGCGGTGTGTCGGGGCTCGGTGAGGGAGGCAAATCCTGCCAAAGCCAAAGAGTTCCTCAACGTGCTGCTTTTTCCCAGAGGACAATGCCTTTGCGGAGCTCGTGTCGCGTCCCACGCGCCCCAGGATTTAGGCTACTTTTGGTCCAGTTAGTGAGTACAACTGGTGCTGCTGGGGGTTGGATGAACCCCAGGGCTGACCTGGGCCCCGAGGCAGCAGGGCACGAGTCTGGCTGCTCCTGCTAACCCTGCAGTAGCAGGCGGCCGTGGTCTCCTCCGCGGACCAGCACTAGAAGAGGACGAGCAACTTTGTACCAGGTGTCACGACCAGAGCCATCGGGTCCCGCTGTGGGCGCTGCCGGTTCCTCTCCACGTCTGGTCCCTTTCCCTCCTGAACCCCTTTCGCAGCTCCTTGCAGCCCCGGCTGCCCTCGCCTTGGTCCCAGGCTCCGGCGAGGTGGTCTCCGGGGCCCCCATGATGGCAGCAAGGGACCCCCCCTCTTCAGTCCAGGATCCTTCACCTAAAATCCAGAACAACTCCAGAAACAAAATCGCTAGAACTACTTTTCTTAACGCCTTGCTAACTTACCATCTCTTTTGCGTGTTTTTTTTCCCCCAAGTCCTACCAAGGAGATTTAGAGGCTCAATTTCCTCCAGGTCCAAATCCCTTAAGTGGCTTTAACCTCTTTAACCGGCTTAGGGATGCTCTGCACCTTTCCTGTCTTGCCTCCGCGGTTGTAGGGGACTCTCCTCCAGCCCAGCGGTGTTTTCTGCCAGGTCAGGGTTTGCCTTGAGCACACGGAGACGCAACGGTGCAGGAATAGCGAATGTGTTGGAGGAGGAAGGGCCACGTGGCACGTACGTCCCCCAAAGCCACCCAAAATTCTCCGTAGCCTCTTCCCCTGCCACCGCCCCGCCCCGTCTTGCTCCAGCCGTCACGTGCAGCTAGGTTACATCTGTCTCTCTTGTGTTTTGTTTTTCTTTTTAACAAGGTCAAGGTAGGAGGTTGAAGTTTAGTCTCCCGTCCCTGCGGCGACTCAAAATCCAGCGGAAATCTCTGCCCACCAGTGAGTTTGATGGAGTAGCCATTGACTATGGAAAGGTAACCGTAGCCTTTGTCTGATATAAGCCCACGCCTCAGGCCAGGTCCCAGCGCTCTTCCTCCGCTCTCCCCATCCCGCTCCTCCCCGGCTGCTGTGGCTCGGGCCGTACCCGGCGGTAGGGGCTCCGGCGCTGGGTCAGCGCTGAGCACCGGCCCCGACGAGGGCTGGCGGTGAGCGACGGTGCTTTGGTGGCGTGGGATAGAGCTAGACGGTGCTGCTCCACGGGGTCAGCCCGGCACGGCACGTGCCGTGGCTCGCAGGGGGAGCGGGAGATGTGCCGCTGCCGAAGCTGGGAGGAAGGTCTGGCTCTGTAGTGCAAGTTGTCCAGGATGGTGGAGCTGCAGGGAGTTGTCCCCACCCCGAGGAGGGGACATGCTGGTGACTGCAGGAGACTGGAGCGGGTCCGGTCTGAGCAGGGACTGGCAGGGACTTGCAGCAAGCCTCGAACGGGCACGTTTCCCCACGTTCCCCTGGCAGGGGACAGGCAGCGCAGGCAGCTCTGGCTTAGTCCTTCAGCAAAGACTGTGCTTTCCGTGATGGAGGGTGATGCTGCCGTTGCTGATATGATGAGGTTGGAAAGATGTTGGTGGGACCTCTTTAGAGATTGCTGTTCTTGGCGGCTTCTTGACTCTCAAAAGTGCTCAAGGTACCTCCGGGCAAAGACTTGTTGTCTTCTGAAATGCTGCAGGCTGAGGCACAGGGCTGTGGGCAGGAGGCTTTTGCTCTGCTGGCGCATCCCAGGCGCCAGGATCTCGCTGTGCTGGGTGTATCCAGACAGCCTGGATAAAGCTGCTTCCCAAAATTACGGATATGATGAGGTGAAAGGTGCCTGTCTTCTCAGAGGTTGTGCTTATGGCAAGTTGAAGACATCCGTAGCATTATCAGATGCCCTGGGTATGTCGCTCCTACAGACACCAGCGCTGCTAAAGGCTCTGGGTACCCCTGTGTTGAAGCTGCACGGAGCACTGCAATGTTTCAGGTGTACACGCGTGGAAGATGTGCATTGAGGACAACCCGATGACCCACCGTTTTGGTGGAGCCTGGTCCAAGTCGGGGCAGCCCAGCAGATGCAGGGGCAGCCAGCAGCCAGCCCCTCCAGGCAGCCCATCCTAAAACCTGCAATAAGGTCCTTAGGGATGGTGAGAAGTGCCACAGTGTGCCTTGGGCACGCATGCAAAACCCCAGTCCCTCCCGTGGGTATGACTGGGATGGGCGTAGACCCATAGGTTTCTGCCCCAGAAGGTGGTTGCTTTGCGCGCCCCGTTGCAGAAGTCGTTAGAGGCTGGAAACTCTTTAGGTCTCCAGGGAAAAAGGTTTAGCAACGGCCAAGAGGTGCTGTAGGAGAGCGAGGACCACCTACGGCCCAATTTACAAGCCCAGCAGCTCCTCCAGTGCTTCTGGTGCAGAGCACATCGTCTCCCATAGACGCCAGCACAGGACCCTGGGCACCAACCCTCGGTGGTGGCCTGAGCTCTTGCAGCGGGTGAGGGAAGGGCAGGTCCAGTGGTGGGACGTAGGGACACCTTGGAAAAGCGCACGGCAAGGCAGGTACTCCAGGCAAGCCTACCCCTAGGGTCTCCTCTTCTCTTCTTGCTCTGGCCTGCTTCCCAGCTGCGCAGCATCGCCCTGCAAACCGCCCCGCGGCCGCCCAGCCTCTGGTAGGAGCTGGTAGGAGGTAGGAGCTGCCACGTCCCCGAGGACTCGGTCGCCCCACCGCAAAGCAGGTCCCGGTCCCGGTTGGAGGTGACCCCAGGAACCGCAGCACTTCCCAGCCCTCTGCCCCTCCTCCTACCTCCCCCGGCTCCCCTCCTTCCCCCCCAGCACGCGAGGACTCCTTCTAATAAAACGCTTTCTCCTGGCTGTCTTAAAGCCTGGTGGTGACTCCCTGATTTTGAGGGACTTGAAGACATCGCCCAAGGAGAACTGTGTGCAGTCAGAGACCGAATCCCTCCTGGAAAAGGAGCGGAGGCCGAGCCTGGAGGCCGACCCCACCCTACAACATTCGTCCCCGAAACAAGAGCCTCCCTTGCTGGGCCCACGAGGGTCGTACTCTGCGTGGGGTTTCTTTCGGTCTCGCCCTGGGGGCAGCTTCCACAGCCTCCGCAGGGTCTCCTCCTTGGACAACTTTGAGGCTGCGAGGTCTGAGTTCCAGAGAAAATTCAGGGAAAGGAGGGCAAACTCAGGTAGGGGAAAAACCCCGGAGCTGTCGGTCCTACTGCGGGAGCCACGGTCCTGGGCGATGGCCCCGGCATGTCGCGGGGGGGAGGTCTCTTACCCTGCACTGCTTTTCCCTCCGCAAAGTGGAGATAAACTGGGGTCTTCTCCCCCAAACCCGCTGGTCTCCATGTGAGTCCCTGCATAGGCAGGTCCAGCTCTTTGGGTAGAGCCATCCGTGGTGTTGTGCGTGAGATGTGAGCCCGTGTGAGGTCGCGTTTGGCTGCCCCACACGAGGGGCATCCCGATGCCGTCCCACCTCCCCGGGAGGGAGGGAAGGGGTCTGCAGGCATGCGCAATGTGAGCTGTGTCCACGTGTTGGAGGTGGATGAGACACCGGCCAGGCCACTCTGTGGGGCTGGAGGAAACGTACCTCCACCATGGTGTTCACGTCCAGACCTCTTGTTCTCGTGAGAGAGATGATGACAGATAAGATGGAGGTCAGACAAGAGAAGCCTCAGTAACTGGTGATGGAGAGAGATCAGTCTGCAGTGTCTGGCTTGAGAAAACAGGGTGGGGGATCATGATACTCAAATAGTCACAGGTTACGGACCCTCAGGAGGGGACACGACGCAGAGGGAGGGAAGGGGAATGAACAGGGAGGAGAAGGGTGGCAGCAGGATGGCTGGGCACCTTCACAGTGTCTTCAGACACCTCCTGCCCATGACGCCTCTTGGGGCAATGTCAGAGTGCAAGGGATAGAAGAGGTACGAAACTGAAAATAGAGAGGTTGGGACACACCAGTTGGGGTGCTTGGGGATGCTCCTGAAGCCCTGGGTGTGGGTACATGCTCCCTTCCATGACTACACATCGCCACAAGCCTGACCATGAACCGACCACCTCTGGGGCTTCCTCCCTGGTCCTGCACTGGCGTGACCCAGAGAGGCAGGTCCCCAGGTCCCCAGGGAAAACTGCCGGGACCCAGCCCCACGACAGCTCCTCTCAAGAGAAAGCTCTGACCTCCCTACCTGGCGCCTGGGGGTGGAGAATACATCCGAGTGGGGACATCATCCAGCTCCTGGCTCAGTTTGGTGGCCAAAAACCAAGGCAGCAGCTCAGGAGCTACGTTGGTCCGGCTGAAGCATGCAAGGGTGGAGGAGACCCACCTCCTCCTTCATCTGTTTTCATGCCAGTGTTGGCATCCCTCCCTGGTGGGTCTCATTGGGGCTGGTCCCCAACCTGCCACAGTCTTCAGGGGTAGCAAAGGATATTGGGTGCCTCTGTATTTTGGCAGCTGGTCTGAGCCCCCCGAAGGAGGTTTAATGGTGAAAAGATGGGTGATGTGTCTGAAAAGCAGCCCCCTCTCAGGCGTCTCGGGTTGGGCATCCCATGTCTGAGCCACCCTGAAGAAGCCAAGCCTTCATGGCCAGGCAGACATTGGTACCTTCTGGTGGCACCTTGTGGTGGTCCCCAGCTCCTGGATGTCCTACACTGGGGTCAGGGCTCTGCAGATTGGCTCCTGCTCACACCGCCCTTCTCAATGCTCCTCTCCGTCCTTTTTCAGAGGCTTCCCGCGTCAAACCCAACCCCCCGAACTCCACCTCAGACTCGGACCTCATGAAGTACCGGACCATCAGCCAGATCCCCCAGTTCACGCTCAACTTTGTGGAGTTCAACCTGGAGAAGCACCGCTCAGGTTCCACCACGGAGATCGAGATAATTGCTCCCCACAAAGTGATGGAGCGCACCCAGAACGTCACCGAGAAGGTCACACAGGTATGTTGGTGGTGAGATGCCACCAAGGCAGCGGTGGGGTGGTGGTGCCGCCACGGGGGTACAGTCACAACCATTCCTGTGGCTTTTGGAGGAGAGGAGCAGAGAAGGCAGCGATACGTGGAGTTTCCATCCTAGGAAATGCCAGTATCCCTGTGTTCAATTTTTATCTCTTCCTCTGAATGGTTGAAATGCTTTTTTTTTTCTCCTAAATCAGTATTTCTGGTAATCTGTGGCCAGGGGAGCACCAGCATGAACTGCTCATGGTGTGATGGTGGCCTTGAAGGGGACACACGCGTGCGCATATTTGTGTGTGCACGTGGCTTCGTTGGTGGGGGAGGCTCTGGCCCCCAACGCCGGCGATGGAGCCCCCGGGGCACCGCTGGCCCCAAGGCGCTGGGCCGGGGACCCCACGCCGGGAGCACGGGTGGCCACGGCGAGGGCCACAGGATCCCCTGGGAGACAGCAGGTGGCACTGCACTGTCACCAACACGTGTGGCACTGCCCTGTCACTGCAGGGGACACTTGTGGCAGTGCACTGTCACTGAAAGGGACACCCATGCACGGTACTGTCACCGTGGGGGACACACGGATGTCAGTGTGCGTGAAAGGTGCTGCTGTATCCCGCAACCACGAGTAGGGAGCTCTTACCAGTGGGGAAACTGAGGCACAGGGGAGCCACGATGGACAAAATACATCTAAGGGCACCTCCCACCATTGCCAGCAGCAGCCGAGGGCCAATTTAATGAAAATGCAGCCATCTGACCCCAGAAAAGCCTCCGGCCTTGACAGTTTGCCCCATCAGAGTGGGGTGCTCTGCAAGATTTTCCTCCTGTCTCGGCGTTGGCAAACCTTTACCCTCGTGGCCTCCATGCACGGCAGATGGGCTCCTCGCTGCCCATGGCATGGGGCAGTTTTTAGGCTTGTTACCCCCCTGGCTTGTCCCCTTCGTCCCGAAGTCCGCTTCGTCCCCCTGATCCGGGGGTGACCGCAGCGGCCCGGGATCACCCCTGAATGCCCCAGCAGGACGGCGAGCAGCCTCCATGCTCCCGTCCCCATCACAAGGGACACCCACATACCGGGGACCGCTGCTGCGCGCTGGGGTGACATGAGTGACGCCGGCATGGTGGGGCCGGCCGCTCCATGTGGGGTCATTAGCTGGTTGTGGGGTGATGGGATCGGAGCTGATGGGTGGTGGCTGCAGGGCCCTGCAGTGCAGCTGTGCAGCACCCACAAAGGTTGAGCTTCCCTTCGCCTTAAATCTCCAGACGGGACGGGACGGGACGGGACGGGACGGGAGGGGAGGGGATGGGATGGGATGGGATGGGATGGGATGGGATGGGATGGGATGGGATGGAACTCCCCTTCCCGCTGCACCTCCCCATGGCCTCGGGGGACCCAGGCGTCCTGCCTGTCCTCACCCCGACGTCCCCCGCGCCTCCCACCAAGCCACGGCTCCCCGCTCCTGGCCGCTAAATAATTCATGGGTGAGGCAGAGACAGCAGCGAGACGCCGCTAACGGCGTCTAAAAATACCGGCTGGCGGGCAGGGAGAGGCAGACATGGGCTGGTCGGGGTGCTCCAGCCCCGCAGCCAGGGAAGGCAGGTCACAAGTGCAATGAATGTGCCGGGCTCAGCCTGCCAGGGCTGTGGCTCCGGGGCATGTCTGGAGGCACATGGGGACACCATGAGGTCAGTGCCACCAGGCTGGGGTCCTATCTTGCAGGTGGCACCTCTCCCAGTCCCCCCAAACTGCCCCGTGGGCAGCAGGTGGTGGTGGAGCTGGGCAGGAGGGTGCTGGGGACAGCGATGGGGGGGCTGAGTTGTGTCAGGATATGTGCTCGGAGGGACACTGGGTCAGTGCCTGCCTGCAGCCAGCACCATGGGCCTGATCCTGCCCAGCCCCTTGTGCCTGAGGGTCTCCTGAGGACTCTGGCGTGGCCCCCCTCCCCAGCTCGGTGTCCCCCTCCCCATCCCCATCCCCAGCACGGGGCAAGGGCGGAGGAAGGTGCATGGCCACTGGGCCCCACGCGGCACGAGCAATGGCCTGGGTTAGCCAGGGCCGTGGGAGCCTCCCCCCTCTGTCACCCACAGCCTGCACACACCCTGCTCCCTCCTCCCTCCCTCCTCCTCCTCCTCCCTCCCGTGGCTCCCTCGCTCGCCGGCCGGCACCCAGCACCCCACTGCCAGCACCCAGCACCCCGCACCATGAGCCTGCGGCTGCAGCTGAAGCCAGTAAGTGCAGGGGGAAGGGGAAGAGGGAAGGGGCACCCAGTGGGATCACCGTGGGGGGCATCCGGCACTGCCACCCGTGGAGACTCCTGGGACCACCCAGGCCACCCAAGGGTGCCACCCGCAGCCCTCCCTGTCCCCGAGGGGCAGAGAGGGACAAGGCTGCAGCTGCTCCCTGGCTCTGCATTGGTTTGGATGCTCTTTTGGGGGTTGTTTCTTTTCCCTTTTCCACCTCAAATCTTTGCAGTTGTGATTTTTATTAATTCCTGCCTGGAAAACAACAGGGCTTGACCTGCTCTTGCTTCTGCTGCAAGAGCCGGGTGCCAGGAGCAGGGACGAGGGGCAGGGCAGGCATCCCAGTGTGGGGAGCAGCATTTGGGGGCCAAAATTCAGGACTGGCCCCACAGAGCTGCTTCCAGCCAGGCAGGATGGGGGGATTCGGCTGCTGAGGGCGGGAGCGTTACTGGTTTTCCCAGACACAAGGCGCAGGGACCCATCACGGGTCAGCTGGGCACGTCTTAGCTTTGGGACCAAGCATTTTACCAGCGTCGCCTTGTCCCCTTCCCTGCCGTCCCTGCGGGAGCCGGTCCCCAAGCCCAGCCGGTGCCTCATTCCCCTCCACAACGATTGCGTTTGGGTCACTTTTTCCAATCCCTCCCCTCTCCATCCGCCAGCCGACGTCGGCGGCTCCCGCTGCCCCATTGGGCGCTCTCATCCCCACGGGGGCCCCAGCATCGATTGGGTTTGATTAATCCACGCTGGGCTCCCAAATGCCCTTCGCAGCCGCAAGTCTCCCACCCGCCCGGCCGAGTGCATGCGTGCCTGCATGGGCGATGCTGCGGCCCCAGTGCTGCGCCCGCCGTGCCAGTTGCTGCGTGGGCACGTGGGGCTGGGGGCCCCCATGGTGGACACCCGGACTTCGAGGGTCAGCTGCCGCCTGGGGCGGCGGGCAAGCTGCAGGCAGGTAGGAGCCGGGGGCCCCCCCAGGGCATGGGACACACCGATGTCCCAGGGCTGCGGGACGTGGGAGCAGCTGCTCGTGGTGGGACGGGGCTGCGGGGCTGGATCCGCTCTGGGTTGCAGCACCAGGAGCCCTTGGGAAGCCCTGGAACTCTTGAACAAGACAGGTGTCAGTGCAGGAAGGATCAGGCCCTTCTTCCAGATCTGTTGCCAGAATCGTGGCGGTGCCCATCACCATGGCCTCGGGACACGTGGAGCCTCCTCTCTCCTCTCCTCCGCAGCTCGGCAAAAAACACCCTTTTAGCTGGGGGCTCAGTGCAGGGAAAGGGCACTGAGGTGCCCCTCGCCCTCCTCCGCAGGTGGCACTGATGGCCAGCACCGTGGGGACACGCTGGGGACAACAGAGCGGCAGGGGCAGGCAGGGAAGCCGCGGCTGCCCCCAGCTCCAGATAAGCCCCTTCATGCCACTGTCTCTCAGCATCCAAAGCAGGACAGCCCCAGCCCTCCTGGTCCCCAGCACCTTGCATTGTGTCCCCAGGGTGGCTTCAGAGCCCACCAGGAGCTGGTGTTGGTCCTGGAGGGGGGAGCTGGGATGTGTGGGGACTCACCGGTGCCGTGGGAACATGTCCCCATGAGGACAGACAGACCTAGGGACACATGACAATATGGGAGGGTGCCTGCACGCATGAGATGGTGTTTGCACGTTGGTGGCCGCAGGTCACCTCCTCCCTGGGGATGCTCAGATGGGAAATGGGCATTGCCTGAGGCCAGGCTTTGCTGTGAGTGGCCCAAGATGTCCCCTCTGCTTGGGGGACAGCTGTGCCAGAGGGACATCAAGGGGAAGGTCCCTGCTGGGGCTGAGAAAGGCACCGTGTAAGGCTTGCGGGATGCCTAACGTGCCATCACCTTCAGGGTCAGGCCATGCAACAGCCATGGGACTGCATCACCAGGCTTGCTGTCCCCAGCGCCCTGTGCCAGGGACACCCAGCAGCTCCTGGGCTGGTGGCACAGAGCTGAGGGCAGAAGGAGGCATGGCAGGAGGCACTTTCCTCCCTGCCAGGGTGGTGCGGTCTGAAAGGCATAAGGCAGGTAGACACTTGCCCCAAGGGTGCTCTGGCCATTAGAGATGGACGAGGAGCCGGGCAGACTTTGGTGTCAGCCATAGTGGGCAACTCACCCTGTGGCCTCCTAGACAGACACACATGAAGGTGACAAAGGTGAAAAGGGTGTAGGAAACCCACTGCATGCTCCTCACTGCCCTACCAGCGCGTGGGAGCCCCTCGCCTGACTCTTGGCCTTATCCAACCTCTCTCCTGGTCTCCTGTCCTTCTCACACACATCTCCTGGCAGGTGCTGTCCCTGGGTGCTGACGTCCTTCCCGAGTACAAGCTGCAGGCACCACGCATCCACCGATGGACCATCCTGCACTACAGTCCCTTCAAGGCCGTGTGGGACTGGCTCATCCTTCTGCTGGTCATCTACACAGCTGTCTTCACCCCCTACTCGGCTGCCTTCCTGCTCAACGAAGAGCAGGTGGAGGAGAAGCACTGGGACTGCAGCTACTCCTGTGACCCACTCAACATCATTGACCTCATCGTGGACATCATGTTCATCGTGGACATTGTCATCAACTTCCGTACCACCTACGTCAATGTCAACGACGAGGTGGTGAGCCACCCTGGCAAGATCGCCATCCACTACTTCAAGGGATGGTTCCTCATCGATATGGTTGCTGCCATCCCCTTTGACCTGCTCATCTTCCGCTCCGGCTCTGATGAGGTACAGGCAGGGCCTGGAGGTCCATGAGGACAGGGACTCGTGGATGGATGGGGAGAGATGTATGGAGAGAAAGAGAGGGATACGGATGGCTTGATATAAGCGGTGGATGGCTAAATCTGCAAGGAGAGGGGTGGTTCGTCAGAGGGATGGGCAAGGACGTCATTACAGGGTTTTATTAAGCAGCTGGGACCTGGGATTTTATTTAGTAGGGTCAGACAGCCACACAGACCCTACTGTAAGTGCTAAGACAGTGTCTAACTGGGCCCACTCCCCTTGCTGGGTCTGACCCAGCAGAGCAGGCTGGGAGCTGGCCCCACACGCCAGCGAGGCCGAATTTGGGGCTGCATTGCCAGCCAGACTCAAAATATTGGCAATGGGATGACCCCTGTGGTTACTGCCGTACCTGGAGGCCCCACCTTGGCTGAGAGCCCATGGGATGGGGTGAAAGACAGCTATTTTGGGAGCAACGGTTGGCAAGGTGAGGACCTATCAGGAAACATGGGGTTGGCCTTGGCTCCTCTCAGTTGCTCACCTGTAATCCCAGGGCTTGTTCCCTTTATGGTCAGCGGGGGGAAACTGCCCTTTCTGTGGCATGATTCATCAAACCTATTTCAGATGTCACCTCCAGGACAAGGTGATGCATGCTCTAGAAGTTCATTTTTATCCTTCAAAGGGAGCACAGCTAGGCTGGAGACATGCCTTTGGCCAGATTTATCTCCTGCTTGTCCCTGAGGTTTCTCACCTCTCCCCTGCAGACCACCACGCTCATTGGCCTCCTGAAGACGGCCCGGTTGCTGCGCCTGGTCCGTGTGGCCCGCAAGCTGGACCGCTACTCCGAGTATGGAGCAGCTGTGCTCTTCCTGCTCATGTGCACCTTCGCCCTCATCGCCCACTGGCTGGCCTGCATCTGGTACGCCATCGGCAATGTGGAGCGGCCATACATGGAGCACAAGATTGGCTGGCTGGACAACCTGGGTGACCAGATCGGCAAGCGCTACAATGACAGCGACCTCTCCTCTGGCCCATCCATCAAGGATAAATATGTCACTGCCCTCTACTTCACCTTCAGCAGCCTCACCAGCGTGGGGTTCGGGAATGTCTCACCCAACACCAACTCCGAGAAGATCTTCTCCATCTGTGTCATGCTTATTGGCTGTGAGTGCCTGCCCATGTCCCGCTGTCCCCATCCCTGCCTTGGAGGTTGGAGGGGCTGCTCTGAGGAGAAACAGGGAGAGACCCACCAGGCTGTAGCATGTGGGGCTTTAAGAGAGCATCTCCCTCTGCCTGTGCCTCTTCTGCACAGACAAACCGACGGGGAGATAGATAGATTTCAGAAACCCACTGTTTTCAGATCCATGGTAGATACGGGCTTTGGAAACGTGCTGGTTTCAGGTCTGAGGTAGTTGGACACACATCTCCCCATGTCCTGCTGAGTCCTGCCCTCTCGTTGCAGCTCTGATGTACGCCAGCATCTTCGGCAACGTCTCTGCCATCATCCAGCGCCTGTACTCAGGCACGGCCCGCTACCACACGCAGATGCTGCGGGTTAAGGAGTTCATTCGCTTCCACCAGATCCCCAACCCTCTGCGCCAGCGCCTGGAGGAGTATTTCCAGCACGCCTGGTCCTACACCAACGGCATCGACATGAATGCGGTGAGTACGGGGCGGGGAGGCCCCATGTCCTCATGACACCTTGTCCTGAACAACCTGGAGTCCAGTTCTGGGTCCACCCAAATATTTCCATCCTTTTGACCAGAAGATGCAGGAGAAGACTTGGGAGGCTGGAGACAAGAGTCTGTCTGCCTGTCTGCCTCCTGCATCCCCCTTTCTCCTTCTCCCCCTCTGTCTGTCCATCCCTCCACATCTATCCAGAGGTTTTCTGGGGCTACAACAGCATTTCTTGGCCAGAGAGCGGTTTTGGTGCTGGCACGCTGGTGAGGAGCTCAGAGCCCTCGTCGGCGCCGAGCACTTTCAGGCCGGTGTCTGTTGGTGTCACAGAGCCGCGGAGCTGGTATCGATCCAGCTCCTCTCCACACTGCCGGTTGCTAAGCAAAGTGCATCCCGCTCTCCGCAGCAGGGAAAGGAGGGCATTTAAATAAACCTCGATCCATTTTAATTAGAGCCCGGAGAGGCGGCTGTTTGTTAGCAAAGGGAGGATCAATGGCGGAGCCACACTGGAGAGGCGCCGTGTCTCCGAGCCTGGTGGGGAGGCTTGTGCCAACAGCGCCAGGGCACCGCGGGGGTGAGGAGGGGGCTCAGCCGGGGAGTCCCGGGCTGGAGCCGGGGTGGCAGGTCTCGGCTCATGGCTGCAGGGTCCAGTGCACAGATGTGCTGGCTCAGCCAGCAGGGAGGGGAATGAGAAAGGACAAGGCAAGGAGAGAGATGGGACCTGGCACTCCCCACCTCTCAGCCCTGGGCAGGCCGTTAGCCTGCTTGTTCCCAGCTCATGCTCCCTTTTTTCCTAAAATTTGATCCTTCTCCATCCCTGGGCGCTATCGGGACATGGATTAGCATGAATTCAACCTCTCCATCTTCAGCTGCTGCCTTGTTAAACAACAGGGCAACATCTGGGGGTTTGCTGCTGGGAGAGCTTTGGGTTAAACCTCTCTCATGGAGGAGACACCCTGGACTGGACATTGGTGGCAATAACTAGAAGCAAAGCCGTGGCACCCTACCGAGCACGGGTTCTCCTGGCTTAGTGCAAACCCAGGTCACAAATCCCCTGCGACGAGCTGAGCTTGCGGCTTGGATGTGCCGCCGCTCACACCAATTCCTGCTGGATGCTGCTGAGACGCAATACGATCTAATCAATCATCCCATGGCCCGATCAATTTGTCCGCCTCTGATTTCCCAGTAGAGAAACTAAGGCACTGCCGCCAGCCTGCGAGATCATGACGGAGCCGGGAATGAGCCGCGCTCACCGGCCCCAGCCTGGTTGTCGCAGATTTGGCCACCAGCAGGATGTGAGAAGAGAGCAAGAGGGACCCCACGGCCGTACGCTGCTCTCCAAAAAAACCCAAATCCAGGTGGATTTTACCCTGACACCATGAGCCATTGGTGGCAGCAGCTTTCTCCATATTGCGAGTTTTACCTTGATTTCACCTTCAGATTTAGTTTTTGTTCAACGCGAGGTATTTGCCACGGGTGTATTTAGCTGTTGCTGCACACAACTGGCCCGTGCTGCTTCTTGGCATTCAGGCAGGTGCTGTTTAATTAGGACAGCACCTCGTTACCAGTTTGTGCTCTCATTCAGCCAAGATTAGTGGGCGGAAAGATGAAAAGGGGGATATGCCACCAGTGGGTATAAATAGATTGGTCTGGTTATTATTATTTATTGCTTGAGAGTGCTCTCCTCCCCGGCCACATGCAGTACAAGCCAGGGACAGGCAGGCAGGTGTCCACCAAGAGAAGATCAGAAGATGTCCCCAGCTTTGGCTTTCTGGGCTTGGGGGCTCCCCGTCTGGCCCTGCCTTGTCACCCTGCGTGTCGCACAGCCCCCCGGGGCTGCCACGGCGGTCCTTCCCGGGGACGGTGGCATGATGGCATCTCTCCCTCGCTCTTCACAGGTGCTGAAGGGTTTCCCCGACTGCCTGCAGGCAGACATCTGCCTCCACCTCAACCGCACGCTGCTCCAGAACTGCAAAGCTTTCCGAGGAGCCAGCAAAGGCTGCCTGCGCGCCCTGGCCATGAAGTTCAAGACGACCCACGCGCCGCCCGGAGACACCCTGGTGCACTACGGAGATGTCCTCACCACGCTCTACTTCATCTCCCGGGGCTCCATTGAGATCCTCCGGGAAGACATTGTGGTGGCCATCTTAGGTGGAAAAGTCCTTCCTTCTGGGAGGGCGACGGGCAATGGGCAAGGGGCTAAGGGTCATGGGTGAAGAGAGATGGGCAATGGCAAAAGGGTGATAGGTGAAGGATGATGGGCAATGAACAGTGCACAAAGGGTGGCAGGTGAGGAGCAAAGGACTTCTCCATGTCCTGGAGAAAGGAAGCCTGTTCCTCAACATCTGTTTGGTGACTGCACCAGTGGACAGGGGATGGAGGATCCCTTGTAAATGCCAGGGAGAGGCCACAAAGGAGTGAGAAGAGCAGGGTATGGCTCAGCAGTCCCCAGCCATCACTGATGACGCACTGCCCTGGCTCAGTCTCCTCATCAGTGATGACTTTCATGTTGTAATCCCCAGCGGCCACAATCAGGGTTGGGGTTGCTGAGCATTCCCTTGTCCAAAGTGAGGCCTGCTGGTCCAGTACATCTGGAACTGGGGTGGGTGCCCACCTCCCCCTAATGAGCTGTCTGTTGGCACAGGGAAGAACGACATCTTCGGGGAGCCCATCAGCCTCTACGCCCGCCCAGGGAAGTCCAATGCTGACGTGAGGGCCCTGACCTACTGCGACTTGCACAAGATCCAGCGGGAGGACCTGCTGGAGGTGTTGGACATGTACCCAGCCTTCTCTGACAACTTCTGGAGCAACTTAGAGATCACCTTCAACCTGCGAGATGTGAGTGCCAGGGCTGTCCCAGGGAGGGATGTGGTCAATGCCTTAAATTTGGCAAGTGGGGGAGGGCTGAAGTGAGGATGTCAACCTGTGCTCCTCACTCTGGTGCTGGATTGGCCAACAGCCACATTTCCCAAGGCACTCTCCATGGGGTTACAGTCTCCCCCACAGCCCAGCAGAAACGTGCATGCTGCCATTCCTGAGCTCTTTGGAAAAGTTGGCCCCACAAGCCATGTCGGTAGTACCCTGCTCTGTAGCACCTGTAAATCATCTCCGGGACTGCTCCAGCCTGGGCAAGTGGGTCACACACATGTTTTGAGGCTGCTGAAGTGAGAAATATTCTCAAGCTTCATTGAGTTGAGTACCAGGTTCCTCTGAAAATATCTTCTTTAAATAATCAGGTTTGCAATCCATGAAAGGCTTGGAGCATTTTTGTCATTGCTGTTTGACTCTTAAACTTTATGACTGGACTTTGTCCTTTCCTGGTATTTTTTTCAGAGACACTTGCCTGGTAAGATAGAAAAGAAAGTCAAATTCCCTCTGTGTCCTGTCCCACCCCAAGACGTCCTGCCCCACCTCAGGGTGCTCCTTCCCTCCCCATGGCCCTGACACCCTCAACTCGGTCTCAGAGCACTGAGGATCCCTTGAGCTATGCCACCCATCCAGGAGTCAGTGGGTGGTACAGGGCAGTGATGGAGAGCCAGAGCTGGAGACCAGCCCTAGGAGGATGCTGAATGGGCTGTAGCCCCCATGGCACCCAGGGCCACGGCACCGATGGATGGGACGTGGCACCTATGGATGGGACATGGCATCCATGGATGGGCCTTGGTGCCCATGGATGGGACATGGCACCCTTGCCCTGGTGACCAGCCCCTCTCATCCCTCAGGCAGACAGCGTTCCCCGCTCACCACTCAGCGAGGAGTATGACTGCACCTACCGGCAGGCGCGTCGACGCAAGCATTCCCTTTGCCAGCCCAACAAGCCTGGTGAGTCCCACAGCGTCGGCAGAACCTGGCTTGCAGGGCTGGGGAGCGGGATCATCATTTAATTACTGCCCTAGCAGGCACCCCAAAGCAGAGGCGGCTGTCAGTGCCTCCGTCCCTGCAGACCAGTATGTCCCCACCCTGGAGGCACCTACGCTGCCTTCCTCCCCTCTCTCCTTAGGATGCCCCAGCCCTACAGGCACCCTAGAGGGGATGGGGGCTGATTTTGCCATGTGTGATACTCCCCAAATTAACTTGTCGTGCTGCCCCACAGACCCAGACACGGGCATCTCTGATGCAGAGCAGTATCACACCTACTCAGAGCTCACCAACCCGCAGGAGCCACTGAGGAAGGACCAGTGGGATGACCTGGGCAGCAGCACCTCTCCCTGCTCCCAGACCAGCGATGACGAGCCCAAGACTGGCAGCCCTATGAAAGCTGAGCCCTTCCCCACATCCAAAAAGGATGACTTTGTTCTGCCCACACTCAGCCTCGTCACCACCAGCGCTGGCAGCACGGAGGTCGGCAAGCAGGCGGCGGAGAGCAGCCAGTCCTACACAGGTACCCACAGCTGCAGCCAAAGCTGGCAGGAGGGTGGTGAGAGATGCTCAGGCATGGTGGCCTTGTCTTGGGGCAGAGCCAAGCAACTCACACAGATTTGAGGGGAGCCACGCTTGGGGCCAAGGGTCTTTGGCTGCCTTTTGTCCCCAGTAGTATCTGCTCTGTCCCTGCTGTGCCCTGCAGTTTCTCCTAGCACCCAGGGACCCCTTTGGGGCTGCCCCAAGGGGCCAAATGCTCTATGCCTTCCATAGGCATGTTGAGTGCCAGTGTGATGGACTGTCCATGAGCACCTTGGGTGCCAGGGTGACGGATCCCCATCAGCACCTCAGGTGCTAGGGTGCTGGACTCTCCCTGAGCACCATGTATGTCAGGGTGATGGCTCTCCATGAATGTGTAGGGTGATGGACTCTGGAGCACCTCCATGCAAGTGGGGCTTTGGGATGCAAGACAGAAGTGCTGAGATGTCTCCTCTCCTTCCAGCCACCCCCCTGGACATCCCCAACATGTTCACCTTCTGGGAGGACCGAAGGCCGAACCACCACCTGGAGCCTTTGCAACACATCTCCTTGGTACACAGCTCACGGGACATCCCCCTGCACAGCGACTACAGACCGGGGCAGATCGAGTCCAGGCTGGAGCTCCTGCAGGCCCAGCTCAGCAGGTGGGCAGGTCCCCAGGGCACAGGGTTGGAGAGCACCTGGGGGGGCTCTGGGCCATCACCATCTCCTGCTCTCCAGGGGTGGCTGCAGTGGGCTCTATGTGCAGCAGATGCAACCTCCTGACTCCCTGGGACCTTGCATTCCTTGGGGAGGTGGTGGGAGCGCTTTGCAAATGCAGCGGCTTCTCAAACTGCAAGTCCTGTCCCTGGCTGCAGCCCAGCACCTTGTCTGCCACTGTCCCACCACGCCTGGGATCTGCCGCTTTGCCGCTGCCTGCAAACTTGATGCAATCGCAGACATGAAACCAGCCACAAGCTCACGACCTGAGCCCTTTGCAGGCCTCCTCTTCCTGTTGCAAAGAGCTGCAAACATCCCCTTGCTCGAGCAGACGAGCCTCGTGCACACTGTTGCCCTCTAAATAAGAAAAAAGACACGATTTTTGAATGAGAAGGAAGAACCCACACCGGAGACGCGCAGGTTTAAAGGCCACAGGCAGCACCCACACACGAGTGGCTGGCTCTGCCGCCCACGGCTGCTGCCCATGTTAAGCTCACTTCACCACAGTGTCCGCACACGTATTTCAGTGTCTTGCCAACGTGCCATCCCTGGCAGCAGGGGACGGATCTCCTGCCCACTCTATAAGCGCTGCCAGGACCATTGCCTGTGAGGGGGGCTGTGCCCACTCCTGCCGGAGCTGTTCGTTTCAGTCAAGGACAAGGCAGAAGGAAGGGACTTATTCTACTTTCCCATTTCCTTCTTTTACTCAGTTAAAAATGGTTGGCACCAACCTGCCTTGCTCCCATCTGTCAGCACAGGCAGCTGGCCTGGAGAATTGATCCAGATTAAAACTAACCATTGCAATTTTTTTTCCCCCTCCGGGGTAGTTTTAGCTTTGTTCCGTTCCCCGCTCCAGATCCCACTTTGGCTCCACAAAAAATTGGGGAGGGGATGATTGAGTGTGGCAGGAGAGAGACGGCAGGATTGATCTCTCTGTGGCAGTGCTGGTTTGAAGCTCTCTAAAACCCTCACCAAGCAGCACAAGGCAAAGCATCATCACCGTCGGGCAGATGAATCGGCACCTCCTCCCCAGTGCCTCCCCTGCCCAGCCACGGGTCTGGCTCTCGTGGGATGCAGCAGGATGCAGTGGGATGCAGTGCGCTAACACCAGGCTGCTCTGTCCCCAGGCTGGAGTCCAGGATGTCGTCAGACATTAATATAATCCTCCAGCTCCTGCAGCGCCAGCTGTCCCAAGTGCCACCCGCATACAGCCCCATCTCACCGTCCTCCCACAACCTGGCCATGTACGGCATCCTCCCGCGGAGCCTGGAGCCGCTCACCCCCTGCACACCCCTGGAGGACGAGGAGACGACAACCCCGGAGCAGGTAAGGCCACCCCTCCTGGCTCAGCACCATCCAAGCTTCCTTCTGCCCCAAGCAGATGAGGCCTGGAGGGCCAGTGGTTCCCTCCAGCCTCCCTGCAAGCAAAGCACAGCCAAGTGCTCATGGGTCCAGGCAAAGCCCAGGGGTCTTGAAATGGGAGTAGATCTACCTAGAGATGCTTCTGCCCAGTGCATCGCTGATTTTGGAGCACAGCCTGCAATCCCCAGCACTACCAGCTTGCCCCATCAGTAGGGAGGGGAGTGTGTTCCTCTGCTCTGAGGTTTCTTCAAGCAAAAAAATAACATTTGGGGGCTTAGGGCTTGATGGGGTGAGGAGAGAGCATGGCTACTTTGTTTTGCTTTTGCCATAACCCACCTGGTTCCTCCTTTCCCACCAGAGTCCGAGCTACACGGAGGTAGAAAAGTTCCACTTGAAATCCAGGGACTCCTTGTCAAGTGGGATGCACCTTGCTGTGGCATCTGATGAAACCATGGCGGTCTACTCCGAGCAGGAGCACCATTCCCCACCTCTCCCGAATCCAGAGCCTCCCCATCAAGGGGCACCAAATACCCAGAGACTCTTCTGGGGCTCTCGTTTCCCTTCCCTCCCTGAGCACTTGGAGGCATCTTCCGAGCACCAGGACATTCAGAGACACCTCTCCGACCCAGTGCTTCCTGGAAGTTAGAGATGTGGGGGCTGCAAAGCAAGTCAAGAGGAACCTCAACTGCGAGCTCGGTCAGTTGATGTTGATTTTGACTGCAAGGGTAAGACGGAGGACAATGCCATTGGCTCAGGGGTATAATTTGTAGCTGTCTTCTGCCACTGTCAAAGGAAGCGTAGAGTGGCTGGCTTCCAAGGTCATTGTTTTCCAGCGGTTCCCATAGAGTAGATTTCATTTGCACATTATAGCGAACCCAGAGCAGTTCTTACGGCCACCAAGAAGCTGGCTAGGCCGAACGGTACCCACCGCCTCTTCCTTGCCAAGGCTTCCTCTTGAGAATGGCACAAGCCAAGTGAGCCACAGTGACTGGAAGAGAGCAAATCCACGGCTCTTAGCTGCGAGGCCACTTTGCTGTCAGCTCTTTGGAGCAGGGACCATTGCGTTGGTACTGGGCTTAGCCCAGCAGAGCCTGTGGGCATTACAGAAAGGGTAGTCACCAGAGGAGGAGGAGATCTCCACAGTGCAGTACTGGGGGGAGCTGCAGGTGGGAAGCCCAGGACAAGGACAGAGGACAGGAGCTATCCTTGTCCAACTTGACTGCCACTGAGAAACTAAGGGCCAACAGCCCCTGCCACTTCAGCATGCTTCAGCACGAGTCCTAGGGCACTGACTTCTCCAGCAAGGCTGATCGCGCCTTGCAAACCCCAACACGCATCCCACAACTCCCCAGATAAACCCAACTGGTCACCGGCCTGGGCATAAAGCACAAAACTCAAAAGCACAATCCCAGAAAGCCGAAAAGTCCCAGACACCTCATCTCCAGTCCTTCCTCCCAGCTTCTCTCTTTTGATAAAGGTTTGATAGATGCTTCCTCCTCCCCAGCCCCTTCCCTGGCAGACTCCCGCAGCATCCCCCGTAGAAGACCACTTAGCACTGCCACCTTGCCGTTCGGTTAGATGCTGTGACAGTCCTAGGCCGCCTGCTCAAGTAACATATTGAGCTCCCTTTGAGAGTAGTAAAACTGTGAGCATCTCTTTCTCTGGAGTTTTAGTGTACACTTTGCTAATAAAGATGTTTTTGGCACCTAATGTGGATTACAGCTGTGTTCACTGGGAGCATCAGTGAATTCATCTCTGGCAGCGCAAAGCACAGGTGCTAACCTGCAAAGACCCCTGAAAAGTCTGTGGTCAAACCCCAGTTGCTTCATCCAGGGAGTGTGGGGCTAACAGAGCCCATGTGCAGGTCTTACAGGTCAAGGATGGGGCCTGGGGGGCTTTGCTGAGCAATTCCTTCCCAATGGGATGCAGTTCAGGCTCAGCAGCAATTGCAAAGGTCCTCTACAAGATCAGCCTGCTGCTGTTCTGCATATGAGAAATGACCTCGCAAACACTCCTCAGGCAAAGGTTACACCAAGAGTCCTTGCAGCAAGCGGGACTTCAGATGAGCACAGCGATACCTAGAGCCCAACCTACATCCCTTGCTGAAGGGGACACGGCTCCTGTCCAAATGGCACTGCTCCTTCAGGAGGGCTACACCAAGTATCACCCATAATGGATCCTGCACGGCCCCCAAGAGGCGAGGACCCCCTTGCCCTCAGCAGGGGGTTAAACATGCCTCTCCTCAGCCGATCTCACTCTGTGGGGTGGAACAGGGGCTAAAACCAGCCGGCAGCCCCTGCCCAGGCCCCAGGCTGGCACAGTCCCACAAAGGGGCTATTTACTATTAAACCCCAGGCCAGCTCAGGTTTTGGCTGGCAGGGGCTGGGATGCCTCCTCTCCATCCCATGCCTCGGCCAGGAGGCCTCGAGGCCTTCTCAGGACGTGCACAGCACCGGGGGAGCCCCTGCACCCCGGGCCCAGGGCACCCACCCAGCCCCTGCCCTAAGGGTGCCGAGCTGCCCGCTGGGCCTCCGCCTGCCCTGTGCCATCCAGGAGCTCCCTAGGAAGCCGATGCCCACCTGCACCCTTTCCCCCAGTAAGGCGCCGGGCACACGCCAATACTGCTGCGTGCTACCAAAAATAAACGCCCATAATTAAGCTGCAGTTAATTAGAGACAAGCCCGTCCCCAGCCGCCACTCGGCGGAGGCGGGACTCGAACGCACGGCACCACAGCGCGCCTGAAGGGCCCCCCGCCCGCCTCGGGCTGGCGTGACTGACACCGCTTCCAGCCAATCGATTATCAATAAGGGCTCAAGATCCCGCCTCGCGCCACTGCGACCCCTGGTAGCCAGTAAGATGTCGAGAACGAGCGTGGCCTCCCTCCGGGGTGGGGTCAAACGCAATGGTAGGTTATCCCAGCCAGAGGGTGAGCGTCCGTTTGGAATGAAGGGCAAAGCGGCCAATAGAAGGCCGAAGAGGACCAAACGGACGGGCAAATTACCCAATAGATGCCCGAGGCTCTAAGTGACAGTCAATACAGCCAACCCGCACCCAGTGGGCGGGGCTCTCCGCGTGGCTTCCGTTCCCGTTGTGTGAGGGGCCGAATCCCAAACGGCCTCCGCGCTGCTCCTGCTGCCGCCGGGGTCTGGAGCCGGGCCTGGGGGCGCGGCGCCGAGCTGCGGCCTCCCCCGCTCCCCGCCACCTCTTCGGCCTCGCTGCGCCCCGGCCCGCTTCGCCATCCCGCTCCCTTCAGTCGGGCCCATCGCTCCCCTCCGAGCCCAGCTCGGGCCCCCCCTCGGCCAAACCCGCTGCCCCCCTCAGCCCCGCCGCTACCCGGGGCCCCCTCGGCCGAGCCATGTCGCTGCACGGGAAGCGGAAGGAGATCTACAAATATGAGGCGCCCTGGACCGTGTACGCCATGAACTGGAGTGTCCGGCCGGACAAGCGGTTCCGTCTGGCGCTGGGCAGCTTCGTGGAGGAGTATAACAACAAGGTGGGGAGCGGCGGCGGCCGGGCCCGGCTCTACCGGCGGCGGGCGGCAGGGCTGGGGCAGAGTGAGGGGCAGGAGGCGGCCGACCTTCTTCATCCCAGTGGTTCAAGCGGCTCCCCAGTCCCGGGCACGGCCCCGCGGTTGGTGAGGCTGGAGGGAGGCTTCCTGCCTTGCCCTCGGCGCTGGGAGCTGTGTAGAGCCTTCAGATGTTCCCCCGAAGTGCGGGGTGCTGGCCTAGATTCAGGCTGGTTTCCTTCCTGCGAGTCCTCAGCTGTTGGGAGACTGAGGGACTCGGGGTGGGAAGAGCCACGGGTGCTGCTGCTGGCTGCTCCTCGGTCAGGATGGTCCCCTAGCTTGAGCACAGCTGGCTTTTTTTCAGCGTGAAGGAAAGTTCGTGGTCAGGACTAAAGTTTACACATATACAGGGTGTCTGAGACTGTGTTGGAAATGTGCTGTTCTTATTATACTCTCTTGCTGTGGAGGACTTCCGTGTGATAACTTTTTTCATAAGTACATAAACCACTTTCACTGATTCCTCAGTACCTTTACTTTTCTCTGAGAACAAGGGTGTAATGAGGCATGAGATTATATCTTCAGTGTTTCCCTGCCAGATATAAGCAGAGAACCTTACATTGGTAATAGAGACTACACGTTCACCTCTCCAAACACTTGTGCAGTCATTTCTGAACAGACTTTAATGTGCTGGTCTGATATAATGAATTTGTATAAATGGAAGAGAGATGAGGAAATGGGCATAGCTGTAGAGCATCCTGAAATTTGTGTGGAAATAAGGTTTTGCAAATACAGCTTTGTGCGTTTATAGTGTGTGTGCTTTGTAGCTTTGTCAAGCTGTTTAATGGGGAGTGCAGAAAATAATGTCAGAAAGTTTGGGGACTGGGCTTTGTTCAAGGATGTAATGAGAAGGAGTGACGGTAAGGCAGGGTGACATCTCTTAGAGTGGTTAAATTACTGCACTTGCAGGAGTCCTAGACATGATACTCCTGCTGAGCACTTTGTAGTTCTGGCAGTATGAGTTGGCTGCATATGAGTTGTCTCCTTATGCTGGTGAGCGCTGTTGTGGTTCTAGCAGTACTGCTGGGGAAAGGCAGGTCTCTGAGCTTGAAAACTTTTAATTTGTTTAAAGACCAACTTGAAAATGTTTTTGTAGTCTGTACTCTGAGAAGCTAAAATAACAAACTTGCAAACAGTTTTTTGTTTAGAGGTGGTAGAATTGGTTAATAAGGGGGTATACATTTACGTTGCCTTTACTTCCTTAAGTTTGGACCATTCCCTGGGGTTGCTCTCGATTACAGCACAATCAGGTCTGCTTTTCAGTTCAGGCTTCAAGTGTAAAGCAGTTCAGTCAACCCCTCTCTTTTCTACCCTTTACGCTCACAGTTGTTGCAGACAGAAATTGTGTAGGGCTATGTAAATTACTGCTGTCTGTAAATATTCCCCAGGGCTTCTCTTGACCTCTGAGCTTCAGGAATAACTATTCTGTTGACTTTGGTCCATATAAGCACCACATGTTATGAGATCTATGTGGTGTAAAGAGCTGGAAACTAATTGTATGGGAATGAGATGCCAGTCTGGATGCTGCTGCTCTAGAAAGAAAGATGATGTACGATTAAAAATTAATCTTGTACAATAAATGCAGTGAAACATAACCTTCACTTTGCTGAGAGGTTTTCCTGTGTCTCTGATATTTCAAAGGGGGAGTGGTAGTTTTCTTGTTTGATGCTTTTTGTAGTGCTTTCAGTACAGCCTTCCACTGTAGGAAGATAGTTAACAGGGTAATTGCAATTGGGTAATTGCAAGTGTTATTATTATTGCTTAGAGTACTGATGTTGTCTCCTTTACTTTGAGGACCAAAACAAGCTTGGGAGTGGTTCATCTGTATGGTCTTTAACGTGTCTTACTGTGTGACTCTCACAGTTTTGCTGAATCTTTTAGAGGATACGAACCATTCAGGGAATAGCTTCATGCTCCAGATTGGGAACTCTTGGACAGGTACTGTGCGATTGTGCTAAACTGTTCAGCTCCAGCTTCTGTTCATGTAGGTGGTATAACTAAAGGAACAAAGGGAAAGGACTGAAGCTACGCTATTTAAGTAGTCCATAACACTGTGCTGCAAAGGGTCTGGAGCAGTTGGTTTTATAGCCTGACTTCTGGGGTAAGCAGAAATTTAAGATTTTTACAGGGCATGTGTGAAAGCTTTGTCCTCCTGCGTCATTTGCCCTTCACAGTTGAGATGTTTTATATTGCCGGCTTCTGACATCGAAATACACTTATAGGTAGAGTTGGCACTAATTAAAAGGATAATGAAAACTCATTTTCATTTAAACTTTCTCTTTGCACTCGTAATCTTTAGAGGTTTCTGACAAGCTCCAAACAACATTTCTGTTCCTGATGTTGCAATGGGTTGTTCCAGATAACTGCCTTTCTTCCTTACCCTTAATATACTAAAAAAAAATAGTCTGGAATAGCAATTCTAGCTTTCTTAAAATACAGCCAAATAGGTGAATATACGTTTTCCTTATTACTCTTCTGTTTTAGGGTTTCTTTTAAAAAGGTGCTTTTAAAAAGACTTAATGCACTAAGTGTTAGTTGCAGCAGAAGTGCTCACTGTGAGGGAGTTACAGTGAAAGAAAGAGGAGAGATTCTTGTATCGCTTGTCTCTGTGATTTTCTATTTCTGTAGTAATTACCAGAGCTTGAAGTACTTATGGGTTACATATATAAAATGGCTGTTTGCACCTCTGTTTCATGGGGAACTCAAATCTATTGACTGCCAAACCCTAATTTACTGCTATCCCCAATTCCCAGATTCTTCTAACCTCTGTCAACCCACACACTAACAAGCTGTACAGCATACCAGAAAGCTAGTTGCCAAGAACTGTTTGAACTCCAAAGGAGTTTTGCTTCAGCTTGTACACCTTTGCTGATCAAATCACTGGTACAAGAAGAGAGATGACTTGCTCCAGTTGGAAGAACTAGAATTATTTGGGGTAGCGTTTCCTGAACTTCTTGGATTAGGAAACTGCTGTCAGCCTTTGTAATGTCTCATGCATCACTGGCGTAATGGGAGGGAACGGAGGTGTTCATAAATCTCACTGTTAATGCTGTTCTGCAGGCTCCTGGCTATGGCTTCATGGATCAGGAATGATCTGTGGAGAACATCAGGAAAGGCTGATTTTGGGATCTATCTGCAAGACAGAACTGGAGTCCAGTTTAGAAAACAGTAGAGGGTGGTGCTGTACACTGCTCGCTCCCGTCACTGGAGCAGACTGACAGGTTGTGACTGCGTGCTTCCCAGGTTGCCACCTTCTCCTGAACAGCACCTCGAATCAGAGGTGTTCAGGGTGGTTATTTTACCGGGGGTCATTTCTTCTGTAAGGTTTACAGTTGCAAAAAAAAATTGATTGCATGTTGAAGATTAATTGGTGCAGTGAGATCTTCTGATTGTACATGACCCTAAAATAATTGTGAAATGTAATTCTTAGTAGTTACTAGTTAGATTAAAGGGCTATAGCTTAAAAAAAAAAGTACTGTGAAGTTACTTCACTGTTCCTCAAACAATGCAAGAAAAAGAAGTAAGCTGTTACCAAATTCTGCACTGTTTAATTCTGTGTCTGATTCTTTTGGATCACATTGAAGAGAGATGTTATTTTTTTAGAAGTTAAGGAATGCTGATTAAATGCACTTCTTTACTCAGATGCACTGTTGTAATTAAACCTTATGTTGATAAAGGCTTGAATTATGATAGGAAAATCCACATCCAATTTTAGCATATCTTGACGTATCGGAGAAACAAATAATTATTTAGCATTCCTACCTACTGTCATAGCATAATTGCAAAACTAAGGGAGATCGAATACACTGCCCCTCATTTTCCCACAGGAATGAGTTACAGGTAGATGTAGAATGGTTCAAATTGTATCCAGGCTGACAGTTACTGTCCTGTTAGCATCACCCCTTAGTCTTATCTGGGCTGGACTTAAGGCACTCTTTTGTGCAGTAGCTGGCAGCAGCAAATCTCGCCTCACTTGCAGGAGGGAGAGACAGGGCTCTAATACAATCAGCATCCTGAAAATAATTCCATCGTTCCATCTCCTCGTGTTCAGCCTGCACAGGAGGATGAATAGAGGGATTCTGCAATCACTGTGTGTGATAAAGTCTGAAGAGGAAAGTCATACCTTCGAATATGCTGAGCTAGGAAAGAATAGCGCTTCTCAAGCAGTATTTTCTGCTTCTGTTCCTGTCTCCGGGCAGACCAATGCCTCCTGCTCAGAGTTATCACAGGCTGCTGCCAGGTCTGACAGGCAGTGTCAGACACCTGATCATCAGCAGTTGCCAGGAGCTCTAGTGTTGCTAATGCAATTTTTGTTCTCTAACCTGGCCTGCACCTAAAAATGTCAAAGATCAGAAAGATACTGGGTTACTACACAGTCATTGCTTTTTTCTTCAGATCTGAGGAGGGGTTAAACCTGAACATGCAGTGCAGGAATATATAAATTCACACTAATGAAAGCAGGTCCTTTGCTGTTTGAGATTTGCTTCTGGTTATGAGTATGTTGATTGCTTTGTGTAGGCTTAATACCCTCATATTGAGCTGAAAACAGCATAAGCAAAGGAGAAGAAGTGATTAGAGGTCATTTGTCTTCTGATCCTGACCTTGCCACAAGATTTTCTATCACCAAGGACAATTTGCTTCCTTTGTAAAATCCGCTTAGTATTTCTGATCCCTAAAGGAGTTAGAAAGCTATTTGTCAATCACTTCAGAAGACTGGGAGATTCCTGACTGATTCCTATTAGAGTGTGAAGTATAATAAGGAGTGGCTGTAATAAAGAGAAGGCAAGGCAGAGCCCTTTTAGAAGCGTACTTGGGTATGTCTTTTAAGGTTTGTTATGGGGTGAAAAGGATGGATTTTCTCATTGTGGCAGGGGGCAAGGTTTGCATTTANATGACCAGCTTACAAACTAATTGTAATGAGCTGTCCCCATAATGTTTGTGTTTGAACAGCATTTAACACAGTGGGGCTTTCATCCTGTTCAGGTCTTGTAGTCACTGCTAGGTTAAACATATCCTCCCAGCACCGTATTGTTCTATGAACACTTTCTGACATGTCAATATTTTTCTAATAACATAATGTCTGGGACTTCAAGCATTACCTCAGGTGTTGTCATGACCAAGCTATGTGGAGATAGTTTCTTGTCTGCTCTGTCTTGCATCACTCGCAACTGGGCAAGTTAGCCCTTCCCACTGTCACATTACTGTGCAAAAACCCTAATTTGGAGTTCAGTTACCTAGAATCTTTCAGCAGACCTGCTTTCGTGGTCTTCTCACACAAAACATTTCAATAATTATTTAAATATTTTAGCTTCCCAATTTTTTTTTAAGTTTGAATTCTATTTTACTTTCTGACTCTGTGATGTGAATCTGTACCTTAATTTTCTGCAGTTGTGACAGAATGTTTTAGTTAATGTGATGCTGAAAACAGCTTGATAGCTAGCTGACATATCTGTCACAATCTGCAGGGTTACGGCCAAGAGCTCTATGATGTGGGCTTTAATTGTGGGTGGTTGTCATGCAAACTACAGCTTGTCCTGCTCTCTGAAGATGACATTGTCAGCATCAGTTCAGTTAAAGATGACTTGGAATAATGTTTGTGCAGTTTAAGTCTGTGATTTAAACTAGGCTTCGCAATGTGGAAAAGAGAAGGGTGGTCTTTAATCCTTTAGGATTGGATTTCGATTCATTTGAGATCATCTCTTCAAAGTAAAGCACTGTGGTGATTATGTATACGTCCCTTTGCTTACATGCCCCAGCTAGGACGCAATGTTTTAAGGATTTCTCATTCCATTGACATGATGGTCCTTTTATATTGTCCTTGAGGCTACAGAAGGTGTCCTTCTGAAATACACTGTCTTAATGCTGTAATTATAAATGAGTATTTTGATAAAATGCTGTCTTTTAAACATGGCTTCTTATAGGTGCAGCTTGTTGGTTTGGATGAAGAGAGCTCAGAATTCATTTGCAGGAACACCTTTGATCACCCCTACCCTACCACAA
>VYZW01024062.1:0-24212 GCA_013401315.1 Balaeniceps rex
TTCTCATTGAGGTGATTATCTGCTGGTCAAAGTACCAAATGCTCTTACATGAGGATGTTATGTAAGTGCTGGATATCTTAGCTTCGTGGTTTTCCAGAAAATGCTTTTGATTGCATTGAATTACTCTTCAGACTGGTGGGTTTTTTTTTTTGGTTTNCTCAGAGCCTCTGATGTCAGGAAGCAAACTTGCTAGTTTTTTTGGTCCCCTTTTGGAATTAGTGCATTTGAAACAAGTGTTCTCTAATCTCTCTCATGAGAACTAATAGTGTTTTCTTGTCTTCTCATTGAGGGGATTATCTGCTGGTCAAAGTACCAAATGCTCTTACATGAGGATGTTATGTAAGTGCTGGATATCTTAGCTTCGTGGTTTTCCAGAAAATGCTTTTGATTGCATTGAATTACTCTTCAGACTGGTGGGTTTTTTTTTTTGGTTTTTTTTTTTAATTTAGGNTTTGTTTTTTTAATTATTATTATTGGTTGAAAACAAATTTCTGTTTCTGAAATTACTGGGTTAGGTAGATCCCAATATTAGCTTCTCTCCCTTTGTTCTTACGTCTCTGTTCTGCCTGATGCTGTTCTTCTCCATTCTCCAAATACAACACTCCAACGTGTTCTCAAACACGTTGCTTTGTGGTTCTGTTCTCATAGGTGTAGTCCAAGGCATGGCTTCATTGTGTGCTAACTCAAGTTGGTAGCTTGTTGCTGCTGAAGAGGCAGATCTTGCTCTTCCCCTTCCCTACTGATCTTGCTCCCAGCTATGAAACACTCTTTGCACTCCCCACCCCAAACACGCCTCCTGTTGACTGACACTCCTCTGCTAAAAAAAAAAAAAAATCCAGTTCAATTTGTAACGCAGGCCCAAAGAATGCAACTTATTTTTCTTGTCAGGTTTAGTTTTTTTCCATTTTAGTGAGCTGAATCTGTGCACCCAAGCGAAAGTCAGAGCTGTCTCTGGACAAGCATTAGGAGCTTGACTGGGAGCGTGCATGTGTGGGGAAATCAGATGGAAGGGACAGCAGGTGCATCACTTGCTTTCATATCTGTATACTGGCAGTGTCATGAGACTGCTTGAATCTTTCTACACTCCTCAGTCCACTCCCCTTCCATAGTACATGTTTTCTTGATGGTGCTGTATTTGCTAGTCTCCGATATACACCGGCTTGGTCAGCTGCTCTGGAGAACAAATATTAAAACTCCAGCGAGGCCACCAGGAGGATAATCTGACAAACTGATACATCTGTATTTCTGACCTTCTACCTGAGAACTACTTGCATCTCACACTCAGTTCAGGAGCCTTAGCTGCTTATAGAAAGTTTAGGTGGTTTAGTTGTTATTAATTGATTAATACTCACACACACTGCCCCACTTCTCCATCACACACTTGTCTTCCAAAGCTGAGGCACCTAATGTTGACTATCATGTTTATTCTTAAACAGAACCCCCTCTCCCATTTCTTTGCATCACAGCAAGATTTCTACTTATGCAGATATGCTGTCAAATACTCTGTTATCAAACAAGGCCATTTATTGCACTGATGCTCCCATTTAAGGAAGACCTTCTCATGCAAACACTGAACGGTGTTGCCTACAGCAAGATTAGAAAATACAATTTAAAAAAAGAAAATCTTCCAAAATACCTTTGATGGTATACATTAGGTTAAAATTCGTAGAGCGGATAAACACTATAGACTGCAAATGGACCTTCAGGTATTCCCTCTATCCTTTCTTAGTCTCTAACTGATGAAGGACTGACTGATCTCCATTACAGGAGTGTAAATTGTGAATAATTCTGTTGAAGCCAATAGTTATGCTTCTGTGAGAGCTGAATTAAGTCTTTGAGTAGCTCATGTAGCAATTTTTTCTCTTGGAGGGGGTGGGGGAAAGGATGAGGCAAAATCCATTTGGGGTTGCTAAGGAGTACTTAATACTTCTCATGTTGTGATGATTTACTTGTGAGAAAACCCTCTGCGAACTGGTGTGTTTGGAGAATAAATCTTAGAGTTTCCCCATGTGAGAGCAAGAAGCATGGAATAAAGACAGAGGATTGTAGTCTTTGCTGAATACTATAAAAGATATAAATATCAGACAGTTATATTACTCATAATGATTTCAGACCAACAAATGTTCAGCCAAATATGTAGAAGAAAAATGAATGTTTGCGTGTGCCAGCAGACTATTAATGTGCCTGGGGAGCAAGTCACCTAAGGCATATATTAACGGTTAAAACATGCACTAATATGTCTTAATGTTGTGTTTTTAAATCTTCTAGTACCAGAGGTTTATCTATTTTGTGGTTAAATCAAGGAGAAGCTTGAGATACGCTTCGAGTTAATAACAGGTTGTATTTTATCAAACTGAAAAGCTGGTCATAGGCTTGCACATTCTGAATAGCTCTCTTACCTTCTGATTTTAGCAATATTTATTAAACCTTATGAAGTGTCTGTTCTTTAGCAGTGCCTGTTTGATTTCTTCAGAATCGTGGACTGGTGACTGAATTTAGGATCCAACTAAAAGCTTTGTTTTGGAATAAAAACAAAACAAGTCTAACTTCCTTCCTGTCCCATCCTAACCTCTACCAAGGGAAAGCAACTTCCCTGAAACTTCACATGTTGTTTTCCTCCTATAGAGGACTTTCTGGGTGAAAGTTTTGTAAAATGAGATGTGAAGCTTCAAAATTGTTAAGAACTGGAATTTTTTTTCCTATTTTTGTTTCTTGAAATTTTTCATGGATCATTGCCAAGTGTAAAACACTAAAGATTCTGTGGAAAGTTTGAGGGCTTTGAGGTTTTTTTTCCCCCCTTTTGTCTGAAAGGGAAAAAAGTGTAGTGTATCTGTGTTTCTGAGGTCTGTTGAGGAAAGAACAAAAATATTGAAGACTTACAGCCTGGTCTGACTTGCCTAACTTCTGAAGATGATTAAGAGTCCTGCTCTTCAGTTTTCATTCCAGACCTCAGAAGTCTTACCTTTTTTTTTCTACTGACTACAGACTTGTATGTTTGCTTGTTATTACCTCTCAGGGAGCACTGGGCCAAAGCAAAGATCCCTTCATTAGGCCAGCAACTGAATCTTGCTGTTCCCTACCTGCTGGGGTGTGTAACTGTGTGACTGCATTGCCATTAACTAAAATGGTTTAGTATGATGTGATGGTAAGAGGGAGATTATTTCACTTATTTATGAATGACTGGTAGATTTGAACAGGTAGCATTTGATGCAATGTTTAATTTGTGTAAGTATTAATGTACTTTACTTTTATAAGCTGGTAGTAGGTAGGCGAACATTAGATGAAGCATCTCAATTTTGCCACGTGCAACAAATTCATGAAAAGCGTTGAAGTTGGAAAGAACACCTATTTCTCCAATAATGGGAGGAGGGGGAATTTCCTATTAATGCAGGTTTGTGTTCCATAACATGCATGCTTAAGCTTTCTTTTAAACTTTTACAGTGACCTTAGGAGGAAATATACTTGTCTGTCACTGTGATTGTTACTCAGAGGTTTCTAAATCTATTTAAAAGAAGTTTGCGTTGAAAGGCCTGAGTTTGTGTTTTAGAAAAGGAACGTAGAATGCTGTAGTCGTTGGGTTTCATAGGGAGCAGAAGGGTATTTGAACTTGTGAAGGAGTTCTGTTTCCAGGGTTTTTAACCTAGAGTGGTTAACTTTTTAATTCATAGCTGTAGGAACAAAGTTTTTGAGTGACTGATAACTTTTTTCAGTAATTTACAAATTGAAATTCCCATTCAATTCCAGTTACACAGAAGGCACGTAGTATAAATCAACTTTACCATTTTTTTATTTTCCTTGCTTTCAAGTTTCATTCAGCTTTAATATTCCAAGTACTGAAAAAGTGATGACCTGAAATGCTTTATTTACAGTTGTGCTTCTGTTATGGCTGCTTATACAGAGTTCTTGTATTTAAAAAAGCAACTTCAAAAAACAGATGCACTGATGGCTCCTTAAAAATAGGAGAGAGGGGAAGAAGTTTATTTTTACTACTGTTTCCAATTTCTTCTAAAAATATTTCTATTTACAAATTGTTTACAGCTATGTACTTTTGTTCAAGAACTCTAGAAGAAAACAGTTAGTGGTAGCCTTTCACAAGGCTTTAGTTGATTCTTGCTTGTATTTCCCAGCTGGTGTTAGAGTACATCTGGAATCTATGAAATTCCTTTCTTTGTTCCTCATTTCCTGTTCCATTCAGTACTACAGTGCGGCATTCTGAAAGCTGTTTCTCTTGGTATCTTCTTTTAAGATCTGTGTTTTAAAGCATTTAGTGAGTTCTTAAAGGTGGTTATATGTTCCTTGTGTTTAACAGTGTAATTGAACTGTATCATGAAACTTCTCAGATGTTTTGTTTTGGTATTTAAGTGAAAAATAGTTTTGTTGATTTTTCTGGCGGTCATTCAGCTTGTAGAATTGTAGGAAAGAGGGTGGTAGAAAGAGAAGAAAAATCTGGTAGATAGTATAAAAGCTCCCTTTCTTAGTCTCCATCTCTTTCTCCCTCCTCCCCTTGCCCAGGAACAATCACCAGTTTGTAATGGAAAATTAGATCTATTTTCCAGGAGGCACAGGGTGTGACATCTTACAGTTGCTTTTAGATGCTGGTTTGAAAAGCTGGTGTCTGCTACGGAACACGTGAACACAACCTTGGAAAACTGAGCTCTGACAGTATAACACAATTTGAGAGTTGTGTGTGTCTAAAACAAAAACAATCCATCCCCTCCAAACCAGCAATGTTTAAGTTAGATTTACTGGTTGGGATTGCATTGTTGCAGATCCCTAATGGTCACTACAAAAGAGAGGGGATTCAGTGGTCTATCGGAGTTGCTCCTATTTTTTGCAAGACTGTGTTTTGTTCTTAGAACAAAAAAAAAATTCAGAAAAAAAAAATCTGAAAAAATTGTGCTTTTATGAATACTTATGTATCTGAGTGGCTGGCCCAAGTTTTCCAGAACAAATGGAAGTTCTTCATAGTCCAGCGGCTGACTCTTCTGTTGTCATTTGCCAACTGTGAGTGCTGTTTCTGAGATGGTAGCTTTGCTTTCTGCATGCTCTCTGTAGTCATGAAAGATCTGTAGTGGTACAATACATGTTCAAAAGCTTCTTCACAAAACACTTGCTATTAAGGTGAGACTTGCATGATAAGCATTGTTTCTTCTCTTTATAAATGCACTAGCTGTTTTCCCTTCCATTTTTGAACTGTGGAATATCTCTGAAATGGCAGCATTTATTCTCATGGAGAACTTAATATTAGGGAAACATTTATCTTATTTTTAGCTGCCTCTCTTAATGCAGTTTAGCAGAGAGAAGCAAGGAGTGCTAGCACTGTGAGACTTGTCAGTCCTCTATAGATCAGATTTTCAGATCTCCTGAATCCAGTTGCTTATCTTCTTTTGACTTTTTTTTTTTCCCCAAATGTCCCTAACAGAAGCTGTATAATTGATTACATTAAAAGGATTCTACATATGGGTAGTTGCACATTATATTTATTCCATGTATTACAAAGAAATGAGGGGAAGTGCTACTTGTTTCCCACAAAGTATGCAAAAATAGTGGCAGAACTGTGAACTCCAGCAGTCGTCTGAAATCTGTCTTTCAGCAGATCATGTGGGTGTAGTATAAGATAGCACAGCGCTTTTTTTTTTTTTTTTTTTTTAAAGGTTATTGGGTCCTCTGCAGTTATATAAAAGTAACGGTACTGCTCAATGTGGCTGAGAATTGGGTAAAACCAAAGTTACTTTGCTCTATAGGTGATTATTGTTACTTTAAGGATGTACTGTGCTCTGTTTCAGGGAGGCAGTAAAGGTCCTAGAAAACTTGCACCTGCTCTGCTCAAGTCGGAGAGGAGCTGTGCTTCCATAACTTTTGTGCCCTGCATTGACTGTCAGTAAGGTCCTTGTCTTGATCTATGCAAATTCTCAGTAGCCTAGACCAAGTCTGGTCCTGGAGACCTCCTTCACACTGTGCTTCCCTGCAGCACTGGGACATTAACCTGATTCCCTTCCTGATCTCGGTTGCATTTCGCCTCCATGAACATAATGGTTAAGTACGGACGCCTACACAGGCAGGGTGTCACAGCTGACACCCACAGGGACTCAGACACTCACGGGGGCTGACGCGGGGAGACGTCACTGTGCATTGCGTGTACTCACAGCGTTGCATAGACTGCAGGAGGATTCACACACACACACACAAAACAGAGGAGCTGACACACACACTACACACATGTGCTCACATACACTGTGCCCCAGTGTATAAACTCACGCTACACAGGCACTGACGCAGGTATTCGCAGCGCTCTACTCACCCCTATATATAGTCTTCCATACACATGCTGTGACCTGTGCATGTGCTCACACACGCTACATGTGCACATCTGTCTATATGCCCTGTTCACATATGCACCCACGCTACCCATTTGCGCGTAGGCTCATATGCCTGTAGGCACCACGTGCATTCATATATGTTATGCATGACTTTTGTGTAAAGTATTCCTCAGTAGATAAGCAGAAGGGACCCATCAGCTATTTCTGCAAACGTTCTCTGATCCGTTCCTCTTTGGAAATTTGGAGTTGCGTTTTGTAGTGTAGATATTTGATGTTTGGGACCTTGGCTGATGGTGCATAATATTCAAAAGTCAAGTTGTTACGATACCTGAAGAACCACATTTGTGCTCTGTTTGCATCTCTTGCCGCAAAAGTAAGGTAGGAGTTGACCAACACCACTCTTATTTCTGTAAATACTAGTCTTACCCTGTGTTTGTAGATTGTTCCACATAGTTAATTTTGCTGCACGCTGGCAGCCAGCAGTCCTTGGGTGATTCTGCTTGACCAGTGTGAACACCAGAGTTCCCACTAACAGTGTACAATGCTTTAAGACAGGAGCTCCAGGTAGTTGCTGCAGAATAGGTGTAGGCTATTAGTGCTTCAGAGATGATGGTGGAGAAAGGAGGTTGTGGTCAGTGGTCATAAATTCACCCCTGACTAAAGCTGGGGGAGCTGTTTATGTCTCTTCCCCCTCATATTGAAGTATAGAGCCAGCCTCCATACTCTCTGGGGGCGTGCCTGCAGTGGACTTCAGGAAACTAGTGTTGTATGTCAGGGTTAGGAGGAACTAGATTTCAATATAGTGTAAGTGGTATACTTATTCTCTCCCTGCTCCCCTGTGGCTTTTTATTTTTTAGGCCTACTAAGCAAAATTGCCTGAGAGAGAGAGGAAGAAAAGCAAGCTAATTTTTATTCAGACCAATACTCCCAACTGTCTGTTTTTGAGTGGTGAGGCAGAAGTTTTTGACAGGGGAAAAAAAGTGCCTGGGGGAATTCGGGATGTTGCGATAGAGCAAAATAACTTCAGTAAAAGTGAAGCTCTAACAGACTGATAATTAGTGTGTTTTGACACCTGCTTCTGCGACAGTGTTCCAGAAAGTTGTGGGTTTGAAAATAAAGAAATATTAACTGAATGGCTTTTAAAGTCAGGTCCAATATTAAATGTAAATGATACTCTGTAATAGTCTAGTGGGAAATGTTGTGTTAGTTGTCATTATTAGAGTTTCCTGATAACACCTGCAAATTTTTGGTATGCTGATGGCCCTGCTTCTGGTAATGGGAATTGGTAATCTAGTCCTGGGGCTAACATGTACTTTGTGCTCTTGAATATGGGCTTTACCTTCCTGTGCAAAGTGAATCTCTGGAATTGAAAGTGTATTTTTCTCCTAGTCCCATGAAATCTTGCTCAGGTATAGTTGTAGCATGTCAAACTCCATGTCTTTTTTTTTTTTTTTTTTTTTTGGTATGGTGGCTGTTTGATTTTGGCAATAACCAAAAGTACCAAAGGCTTGTAAGGTGGGGTCCCGACTTCAGCAGTACCATGCGTGCGTCATTGGGAACTGCGTAGGAGCAAATACTGTGCTTAACACACCATGCACAGTGGCAGAATGCAATGGGGTCATGCGTGAATATCTTATCTAGGAAGGGCTTAGAACCAAGTAAGAGCTTACATGTCTGTGAATTAGTGCCAGGCTGCAGGTGTAGCAAAACTCCTCTTGTACTGCGTGGGGTTAACTAGGTGCTTCAGAATGTGATCTGAAAAACCCACTACTTGATGTGACTTGCCTGGAGGAAATACTGGGTACAGGGCTAAGTCTGATCCCTTGTTGCTCTCCAGAACTCCAGCATGTGAGACAGGGACAGGAGCTTCCACACACTCCCATCAGAGTGTGGAGTCAGTCGCAAGGCAGGACCTTGTAGCTGTGCTTTAAAGGTGGGAATTTGGTTCCCTTTGTGCTTTTGGAGGAAGCAGTGGTGGTGATGTATCAGTGCTTTTGTTGTATCCTAGGTAAAGCATTTGGTAGTCTCTGGTGCCATGATGAAAATGCTCATGTATTTTGCAGTGTACATATCTTCTAGGGTATCAGGCTGCAGGAGACAGAATTGAGGATATTGGTCTTGGGGCAGGTTGGGCTTGGACAGAAGCAAAGCACAATGGAGTGTTTTGGTCCAGTGCAGGTGTCATGTGCATTTATTTGATATTTCTTTTTATCGTTCTTTTGGACAAGGATGTATACTTCTTTTTTTGGTGTCTTATGCTCTGAATAGATTTTCCCCAAAGCTAGAATTTGTATAGTGAATGAGGTTGGGCATGGCAGGGAGAAAAGAGTGTCTTATGGTGAACGCATCTAGAAAATCACATGTGGGGTCCATGCAGCTCACCTGCTGCAGACATGCTTTAAGAGGAGAACCAGTCTGTTCGTGTTGGCCAGTACCCCCGACAAGGTGTTTGTTGCTTCTCTGTCCCCTGTGGTACACCTGAAACCAATCATGCTGGAGTGCTGAGCCTTCATAGCTGCAGGGGAGGCAGGGTGTGGGAAGGATGAGCTGCAGCCCAACCAGTATGTGCTAGATCTTTTTGCTTTGCAGTGCTTTCTGTTTGTTGAATGATAGTTTTCTTTGGAGAACATGAGATTAACACTAAAATAGGCTAGCATAGGATGAAGGTGACTACAACATAAAGGTTCAAAACATCATTTTGAGCCAATGGGTTGGCTTTATTTTAATCAGGATTTAAATTTTTTTTTTAACAGACATTGAAGTAAAATTCTTGGACCAAAACAGCTTATTGTCAAGAGTATGCTTGAGTATTTCTTTGAGGAGTGGAGCAGTTACTTGGCTGTTGATAGGGGGTGATGTGAATTCTGTTGTAGGGCTGTGATTGAGAGCTTCTGGGGAAGAAAGGGAAGGAGGTTGAGGCTTTTGTAAATTAAAACTAACTCAAGAGGATGCTGCTGTAAGTCTTCTGTGGTATTAGTGGTGCCTCTGAAAGGTCTTTAGTTATGTCCAGGCTTCAGAATCATATCAGCAGTTACAGCTTAGCCGTAGGCAGTGTAATCATATTGCTGTTGGTTTGTACTCTTGTAATAATCCACAATGGATGGTTCAGCCCCAAACCTTCAAGACACTAGACAGTAAGTTTGACCTGGCCCACTTAGTTCATTTGACAGTCTCCTCAGGTGTAATTTTTTCAGTTCATTAATTGCCTAATTAACCTTAATGATAAATGAGGCTTTTATACTAATTATTTGAAAGACAGCCTGATTTAGGAAAGTCATTGAAATGCGTAGCTGCTCTTCTGCCTGTAAGACAGCCTGGATACTTGCCTCACTGTGACGTTATGGTATCAGACATAACGTCTTCATTCGTGTTCCTGGCAGCTGTGCATTGTCTACCCCTGCATCCGCTAAGCACTGGTGAGCTTCCAGAGTCAAACACTTTGGAGTTTGACTTGAGGGTTACCATCATGAGGGTTGTCCATTGTAACCTTGTGATCCCTTTGTGGGCACAAAATTCCTGCCACTACAGGAATATATACTTATAAAAGGAAAACACTGTGCTGCTTTCAGTCTGTGGGATGGCTGGTACTTGGTGTAATGAGCAGTTATTCTGCTCGTTATTCTGTTCCTATAGTGGAATACATGGCTTCCTGCACATATGTCCAGTTCAAAACTTGCTCTAGCACTGTCAATGGGCTTTTCTACTGTGTTCCTTACCATACAGTGGAATTCTTTGAGTTATCTTCTAGCCTTTTCTGAGGCAGGGGTGACTCTCTTAAGTGGGGGACAGGGTAGGAAAATGGTATCTACCAGTCATGGTGCCAGCTGAGTCTAATTCTAGGTTTTTCTGGAAGGCAATTCTGTAGAAGCAGCAAGGATCTGAGATATGAATAGCACATTGGGCGCTGCTATTCCACTGTGGCAGTCCAGTCCTCTTTTTTCCTGCTTGCTTCGTTCATGGTGTGCCTTCCCCCTGCTGAGACATACAGGACAGATGCCTCACAGGCAACTCTCCCAGTTGTATGTAGAGATGGAATCAACTGGCTTTGGTTAAGCGGTGCCCAGGGTGGTGAGAGAGCCCTGCTAGGGGAAGGGACAGGGAAGGACAAGCAGGATTCTGTTTCTCTGCCTAGCCAAGTCTTGTTTCCTTCCTTTCACGATCCTGTTGTTGTCAATCTGCACTTGAGTCAAATGCCTTCTGAGTTCTCCTGGACATGGCAGGGCTCTTGCAGTGGAAGTCCTGCCTGGTGTACCCAGTACTGGGGAAATGAAATGCAATACCAGAGCAAATAGCTCTCACAAAGATTGCAAAAGACACTGATTTCTATTTTTGGGGATTTTTGGGGACTTTGTTGTAATTGTTTAAGTTCGTATTCTAAAGCCAAGGGCTGCCTAATACTTAGTTTTGGCATCTGGACATCTGCAGGACAAGCTGACCTCTCCTAAGTCAATGTTAGCTGTTTTAGCTGAAGCTGAAACACTTGAGGGGAGTAGAAAGAGTTTAGCAGAGAACAGTTTTAGTGACTGTTTGGGTCTGGAGAAGAGAAACTAGGGAGGAAGCTATTATTAAGAAACTGGTACTAAATTGTTGCTTTCCCTTTTCTTCCCTCTGTGTAACCCTCCTCCCCCTGCCCCTCCCCAGCAGAGCTTGTTCAGACTCTTCCTGTTCTTCTGCAGGGTTTAACACCGGTTTTTGCCTTTCTGTAAGCTGACAGTAATGGAATTTTAGCATTGCACTGCCATGTAAAGGTCCCAGTCCTGGTGTAGAGCATTGTTTTGTGCAAGTGTACAAGATACACTGCAACTTCTATTCTAGTTGCTTGGAGTCTAAACGATGTAGAGAAGTCTGCTATAGCCTTAATAATAAATCCCATTTGTATTCTAGCTGCTTACCTTTCTGAAGAGCTGCTGGTCACTTGTGTTTCAAATATAACCTTTTGCTTAGCCTTGACAAGTGTAGCCCTGTTCTGGATAGCAGTGATTACTTAAATACTCCAGTGGTCCTTGTGACCTTAGTAACAGAACTCCCAGTGCCCTGCTGGTGTAGGGGGGTGTTTTACTAATATTTAGAGCAGAACTGAATGAACAAAAGGTGAATTTAATGCGGCTCTGTTAAGCCGTGAGGCCATCCTATCCCACTGGTCATGGAGCACAAAGTAGATTACTTGGTACAGAAAGGCAAGCTGGTAGCTGAGTGTGACAGCGAAGCAGGCAGGGCAGTGATCTTGCCAACGAAGCGGGGAGTCCTGTGGTAGCCAAACAAAAAGAGTAGAGCAGGTCCATGATGTTAACCAGGGTCAGCCAAGAGCCTGGTGATCACTAGACAAGTCTGTAGTGATGGGTAGGTCCAAGGTAACACCAGGATATTAAGTCAGCAGTTCAGGGTCAGGATCGGTAAGGCAGGACACAGACAAACCTGCTACATAGCTCTGGCAAGGTCCAAGGGTGAGTGTCTGAGCTGGAATGCAGCTCTGAAGTGGAGAAAGGTGCCCAGTGAGGCTTCCTCCAGTGCTTTTTCACACAGCTCTCTTCCCAGCAGCCTGATCCGAGCTTACACAGCTGCACCATGTCACAGCTGGCCTTGAGCCCAGGCATTCAGACCCCTGAGGGGTGGGGGAGAGGTTGTGCTCAGGGCCCTGGCACCACTGATGTTTTGGTAAGATCTTGTCTGGGCTAGCCTTTATCTCATAAAATCTTCTGTAGTTCTTGATCTTGGGATAGCCATGGTGGGAATCCTAAAGGGTGAAAAGAGGAAGTGCAGATGCAATAACAGAAAATAGGGCTGTGTGTTTTGTAACACTAACTGTGGCAATAAAATGCATCCTGTATGCTAGGGGAGCCAACCCCCCCGTTGTGATTCTTGAAGTCACTGTGACTTACATTGGAAGGCGAATATTTCCACAGCTCTTTGTGGATGAGTGTGTGGGAGGCACTAGGTATTAGGTAGCTATTGCTACAGTATGTAACAATAATTGCTAATTGGACTGTTGGGATGGAAAGAAAATACATTATCTTGAAGCTTCTTTAACCTTTTGCAGCTGTGTTTTGTCCCTTTATTCATCCATGTATTTTGGCTAATATCTTGCTCTCATTCTATGACATTTTTTAGTGATTTATTATTCTTCCCTTTTTTGTGGTTTAAAAACCATGTCTGATTTTTGTGAAGTTTCTGGTGCATATTCTTGCTTCTCTCCAGGCTGTGGCAAGCCTGCCCTTACATCATGTCGGCACTGTTCTTTTGACTATCAGAAGAGAACTATTAGTGTAATGTTCCTTTGTTTCCTTTTTCTTCCCCCTTCCCCAGAAGGATTTTTTAGACTTCTCTGTGCTGTTTCTGTGGGAGCTGCATTGAAGGAGCCTTTGCAACAGGCAGAAGGGTTGTGTAAAAAATTGGCTTCTGAACTCAACCAGTGGTTCTCCCTGTAGACCTGGACTCGAGATGAAAGGGTTCTGTTTGCATTCAAGTTTCCTGCTGCTTTGAAGGATGGTGGTGTGTCTCTCAACAGCAGTACTTGCGATGTGCTCCTTCCACAGAAGGGAGAGTAATGACCAGTGTTTTATAGATAGGCATGTGGTGCCTCAACCTTCTTAATTCTACCTGGTTAAAAGAGCTGGAAGAAGTTATCGGTGTTAATCTTTTTTCAGAAAGGTGAATGATAATTCATGCAAAATATTTTGAATTGTAGTCTGAATGCATGTCATGGAAGATTCACTTTAGAAAATATTAGAGAATATTATTAAATGTAACTAAGGCTTGTTCTGCATAAACAAATTGCTCAGAGTTTTATCCTCACTTAAGATGCCCATGAAGTGTGCACTGCATGAGTTCAGTAATTCCTTGCTGCAGGACAGCAAGCATTCCTGTATGTTTAAGGGTTTCTTGCTTGTGCAAGAGCAGGGAGATGACAGGGAATCAAGTTAAGCAAAGATGTAAGGAGACAGCAGTTGCAGGGTGGGCAGGAGGAAAGGTTTTCACAACTGTCATGTAGAGAAAGTGGTAGAAGATCTCGCTAAACCAAGAAACAGAGAGTGCTCATGAGAAGTGTACAAGTTATTGAACGTTCCTTTATAGTGTGGCTTTACTGTTAGTACTGGGGTTTTATTTGAGCTCTTTTACTTAAGTGCAGTGTTGATTCTGGCACTGTCTAGGTTAGATTAGGTACTCCTTTGAGCTGAAGGGTACAGCAAGGAGGTGGAAGTGGAGAGAAGTTGAAAGGACATGCTTATCTGGTTAAGTAGCTTTTTCCTCCCTGCTGGGAAGACCACAGAGCTGTACTGTCTGTTCAGTAGATATCTTCCGCTGGGTGTGAGCTGTTGGTAATTTGCACCTCTTAATGATAACAAGTGAGAGAACTTTATTTTAGATAACCCACGTGATATAGGTGATTGTCATAAAGCATTTTTAATGGGTATCTGTCAGGGGAGCAAAGAGATGAGGAAGGAAGCTTGTTGTTAAATGTGTGTCCTTCTCATTCCTGCAAGTACACTGTAACTGGTTAAAGCTCAATGATGTAATTGGATTCAGTGGCAGATTTCTTTTTAGGTTATTTTGCAGTTATCAGCTGTACATGTGCCCCATCTCTTTCCTTTTGAATGTAAGCTTGACTGACAACATTTATTACCTCTGATTCCTGAAGAAAACAAGGCAGATTCTGTGCTTAAGATTAGAAATAAAGCTTCTAATCTACAAGACAAATTTTGGATTTATGTGTTTACATCTACTTTGCCTTTACAAAAAGGAGCAAACTAATGGAAGAGGTACCATTTAAGCAGGTTTGGGTGTGGGTCTGATAATGGGGAATGGCAGTCTCAACACCACTTACTTGAGTTTTACGGTTTACAAGAGAATAACTGTTTAAGTGTTTGTTTGTTTTTTTTTCCTCCATGATGTGGACACACATCAACTTGGGTTAGCCATGCCAGCAGGAGTTACACAACTTAGTTGGAATGGCAGACTGTGCTGGACAGAAGATATCCCGTGATTTGAGAATGAAGCTTGTAGATGATAAATGCCAAGGCAAGAGTTAATTTAATACCTGCTTTCCATAAATAGAGGAAGTTGATTCATACAGTTGCAGCTAGAGAGTACATGAGCATGTCTGAGACTTCACTGTCTTGCTTGAGATCACAAATACACTGAATAATGTGGTGGTCAAGTTGCAAAATCCAATCTTCTTCTACCCTTAGAATGGCAGTCAGAAAGACAAAATGGCGTGAAAGGAAACATCTTTGTTTCTGTAATTGTTCTCTTCACTACTTGGGTTTTTGATATTCTAAACAATTTCTCTATTCCAGACACTTCAGTTGTACTTATGATCTAGTTAAAGATTAGCATCATATGATAAAGGATGAGGATAAGGCTGAGGTACTTAATGCCTTCTTTGCCTCAGTCTTTAATAGTAAGACCAGTTGTTCTCAGGGTACCCAGCCCCCTGAGCTGGAAGACAGGGATGGGGAGCAGAACAAAGCTCCCATGATCCAAGAGGAAATGGTTAGTGACCTGCTCAGCCAATTAGACACACACAAGTCTATGGGGCTGGATGGGGTCCACCCAAGGGTACTGAGGGAGCTGGCACAGGTGCTCACCAAGCCCCTTTCCATCATCTGTCAGCAGTCCTGGCTGACTGGGGAAGTTCCACTTGACTGGAGGTTGGCAAATGTGACGCCCATTTACAAGAAGGGCCGGAGGGAGGATCTGGGGAACTACAGGCCCGTCAGCCTGACCTCAGTGCCGGGGAAGGTCATGGAGCAGATCATCTTGAGTGCCATCACGTGGCACATCCAGGACAATCAGAAGATCAGGCCCATTCAACATAGGTTTATGAAGGGCAGATCCTGCTTGACTAACCTGATCTCCTTCTATGACAAGGTGACCCACTTAGTGGATGAGGGAAAGGCTGTGGATGCCGTCTACCTAGCCTTTGACACTGTCTCCCACAGCATTCTCCTGGAGAAACTGGTGGCTCATGGCTTGGACAGGCCTACTCTTTGCTGGGTAAAAAAACTGGCTGGATGGCCAGGCCCAAAGGATGGTGGTGAATGGAGTTAAATCCAGTTGGAGGCCGGTCACAAGTGGTGTTCCCCAGGGCTCAGTGTTGGGGGCCAGTTCTGTTTAACATCTTTATCAATGACCTGGACGAGGGGATCGAGTGTACCTTCAGCAAGTTTGCAGATGACACTAAGCTGGGTGGAAGGGTTGATCTGCTTGAGGGTAGGAAGGCTCTACAGAGGGACCTGGACAGGCTGGACCAATGGGCTGTGACCAATTGTATGAGATTCAGCAAGGCCAAGTGCCAGGTCCTGCACTTGGCCCACAACAACCCCATGCAACGCTACAGGCTTGGGGATGAGTGGCTGGAAAGCTGCTTGGCGGAGAGGGATCTGGGGGTGTGGATCGACAGCCGACTGAATATGAGCCAGCAGTGTGCCCAGGCGTCCAAGAAGGCCAATGGCATCCTGGCTTGTATGAGAAATAGCGTGACCAACAGGACCAGGGAAGTCATCCTTCCCCTGTACTCAGCACTGGTGAGGCTGCACCTCGAGTACTGTGTTCAGTTTAGGGCCCCTCAGTACAAGAAGGACATTGAAGTGCTGGAGCGCATCCAGAGAAGGGCGACGAAGCTGGTGAAGGATCTGGAGAACAAGTCTTATGAGGAGCAGCTGAGGGATCTGGGGTTGTTTAGCCTGGAGAAGAGGAGGCTGAGGGGAGACCTTATTGCCCTTTACAACTACCTGAAAAGAGGTTGTAGCGAGGTGGGTGTTGGTCTCTTCTCCCAAGTAGCAAGTGATAGGATGAGAGGCAATGGCCTCAAGTTGTGCCAGGGGAGGTTTAGATTAGATATTAGGAAAACCTTCTTCACGGAGAGGGTTGTCAAGCATTGGAGCAGGCTGCCCAGGGAAGTGGTGGAGTCCCCATCCCTGGAGGTATTTAAAAGACGGGTAGACGAGGTGCTTAGGGACATGGTTTAGTAGTGGACAGGTATGGTTGGACTCGATGATCTTTTCCAACCAAGGTGTTTCCTAGCCAAATGGTTCTATGATTCTATATTTGATTATGCTTGTAGAAGAAAAAACCTTCTATTCTGTAACTCGGATAAAGCTGTATCAAAAACTAGCAGAATAAATACTGTCAGAAATTAAATTAAATTTTTTAAAATGTTAGCTGAACAGAGTTTCAAAGTTAAAAGTTGTGTGAAAGTTGTGTAGGGTTTTCATATATCTCTATATGGGTGTACAATATAAAACATAATTATAATACAATTATGTAGTTATTGCAATATATATTGTACAGGTAATTATGATATTGTGTGTGTAGTATATTTTATTATTATATGCTATATATGTTTGCTATATATTATTGTGGAAAACAGTGTTTCAGTGTGTATATATACTGACCACAAGCTCTGCAGTTTTAAGGCACATTGGCTACAAATTACTACAATTAAACATTATAGGTGGAAGAATCACAGGGACCATAGCTTGGGTTATGATGTCAATGATATGGTTGAGTTTATCCAGAGATGAGTTTAGGACCATCTCAGTTTCTAAATGTGCTTGCCATCTGGCACAACTTACATGTGTGATTTGTGTTTTGGTTGGTTTTTTTTTTTGCTGTTGTTGTTTTGGGGGGGGTGGGATAGATACACACATACAATGTAAGTTTTCTTTTGGACCAATTTTGCTGTCACTGTAAAGCTGGTGTAGATGTGGCACTTCGGGACATGGTATAGTAGGCATGGTGGTGTTGGGTTGATGGTTGGACTAGGTGATCTTAGAGGCCTTTTCCAACCTTAATGATTGTATGATTCTATGGTATCTAACTGCTCTGGTTATTTAATTTCTGATTATTTAGAAATGTCGATAGAATAGGTGGTGGAGGCTCGTATCTGGTATGTTAATGGAGTAGGAGAATAGAAATGGGAGTATTTCTCTGTGGATCTTCAGTGGGGTTTGGAAAAGTGTTTAGATTGGCAGAGACTATTTAGTTGTTTTTTAAAATAAATAAATTCCTCTCCCTGGAAAAAAAGATGCACGTTGTAAGTTCTTCAATGTATACCAAACTGACTAGTCACTTCCAGGAAAGAGTCTGCCCAGAAAAATGGTGATGTGTAGCATTGTTTTCTTCATGACTTTAAATGTGAGTCTAATAGATATTAGTAGATCCTGAAATCTGTGCTGGTAGTTCAGGTGTCTACTGCATACGGCATTTCAGCTCTAAGCATATCAGAAAAAAAGATAAACTCTTCACTTACCCTAAACTTTGTTTCCTTAAAGTAGGTGGTCAGAAGCATATCTTTCATTTCTGTCCAAAATTTTTCCTTTTGCTCTAAATTGGTCCTGTAGAAGGAACAACCAATTGAGTATTCATTGCTGTCTGTCCAAAACTACTGCTGTTTTGGTAGGAATTTTTGGAATCTTTTAAAGAGTTGTTTCAACATGTGGTAGCTCAATAATACATGGTCTCCCTCAACCTGTGTTTAAAATGTTATAGTGACATATTTATAGTTTCTTAAATTCTACTCTTAAATGGATGGAATGTGCATGAAATGCAGTTGATGAGCTGCAGTTGATGCCAGACCGACACAAATAAAATCCCCTCATTATGTTCACAGGGATAATTAGTATGACTTCAAATATTTTTCTTGCTATTTTCCACCCCTGTGAATCTTGATTGAAGTTGTTAATGAATATTAAAAAGAATACACCCCTATTCTCCACACCTGTAATTGCACTACCTTGATGCTGTCAGGCTTTATAGGTGTTAGGAGATAAACTATGTTCGCAGTGGTTTTGTATGGAATCTACAGCAACAGCTTTGTGATCTAGGGTTCTATGCAACCTGCAGTTTTTCTGTGCAATTTGATTTATTCTTTGTTCTGCCCTTGTTTTTAATATGTTAATTATGCTATCAAGCTGTTTTATATTCTACTAGCAAAATAACATTTGGCATCTTTTTTTTTTTTTTTTTTTACTATCCCATTTGGAGATGCATGAGTGGAAGAAATCATGTATGAGTGTCACGTTTTTAGAGTTAATTTTTAAAAATTATCTAGCTCTTGTTATGTTGCCATCTGTTTTCCTCTAGCTTGAAGAGGAAACAGCTGTTGTGAATAATCTCAAGACAGTATTTTTAATAAAGTCTAATAGATCTGCTTACCTTCAGCTTGCATGTGTATCTGAGTGAATAAATGCGCCGTTTAGGAGGGGAAATGCGTTTTTATGGTAGGAACTGTAATGAGTTTGGTAATGCAGTGATTCTGGTATGTCTCCTCCATAGCTGGATTTGAATATAGCTGGAGAGATCTGTGTTAATGGGGCATGCTTCACTTGCTGTAACTGTGTATTGTCTTGTAGAGGGGTTGTAATCTGCTGCTTCTGCCCTCAGAGTGCAGTGGTTGGCAGCGGGGGAGTTGACCGAACCTGGTGACATAATGTAAAAACTAACTCGCCCCACCATGCCAAGCTTCAGTTTGCTGATCAAGCGGAGGCACTAGTGCACTAATTTGACCTCAGGGAAAGCATTGGAGATCAAGAGCCAGTAACACAGCCTCTTCAGTTGACAGTATGCATTTGTACAGAATTGCAACATGCTCACCGAGAAACTTTAAGGAAATATTATTTTTGGGAAAATATTTGATTATCAGATGGAGCATGAATGTTACTGACAGTGAGTAGGGTATGGACGCACTTGATGTGGCCAGCGGATCCACCTTGTGGATTTCTTGATTGTAATTTAGACTTCATTTTGGTAAGGAGCGAGGGACCTCATGGAAGAGATGCTGTACAACATAAGCTTCAATCACATTGGTGATTCAGCTGAATTCAAGGGAAGGATAAATGGAAGTAAACAAGTTGACTGTCAAATAATGTCTTGAAAAACCAAGTTTAAATCAGTTAGTTTGAGCTCAAGCATTGCAGAATGGATGAGATTTAGTACTGTTTTACATACATCAGCTTTCTTCACTGCTTTCTATCTAAATGAAAGGGAAATATCTTGTTAGGTCTGGGACCCTTTGCTCTATGAACAGTAATTTGAAGTAAGAGGGCACAACAGTAAAGTGAGTGGAGGAGACTAACTGGCAGACAGCATTAAGTGGTGGTCAGGGATTGTAGAGTTGAAGAAAGAATCATCACTGATTGAATTGGATCTTTTTGTGAGTGGCTTCTTTTTGTCAGAGGCTTTGCTGCTTTTGGGTCAGTCCTTAGATGATGGCATTATAGAACAATGCTAGTAAGAGTAGCCTTGGAAACGTGAGCCTGTAGTTCAAGTAATTGAGAGACTGCAGCCTCAAATCTCTTTAAAGAGCTTGCATCTCACACACCTGTTTGAAATGCATGTCTAATACCATGTGGTTGCAGAAGCTCTTTATGTTCTTTCCTGTTTCCTCTCATTGCTGCCCCATCTCTTGTGACAAGGCAAATGTCTGTGGTGTGAATCCATTGGGAACCTCTTCTGTGCCAGAGCCTAATGGCTGCACAAGGTCCATTCTGGCCTGACCTGATGTGTTCCGCAAAAGGGGTTCGTGTAGCACATGAACATGTGTGGTTGTCCCATGTGGGGGAAGATAAGCAATGAGCAGTCAGATGGCTTGTCGTGGATGCAAGTGGCTGTGAAACTACAGTGTTGCTAAAACAGGTGAGGAAACCACTGCTCTGTGCTTAAAAAACCCCTCTTAAATTTTTTTTGTCTTTTGGAGCAGAATGAGTGTGCTGGAATTCAAGAAAGTAAGAGATGCTTTCAATTATGTTAAAGTTATAATACTTGCCTTTGAGCTTTTCTACTGATTTTATGCTATTAGTGTTTGCTGTCTTTTTCTGGAGGAATATCCTGTATGTGCTAAGAACATGTTACTACAGAAATCTGGTCTATTATATCTGGCTTTCAAAGGAGAGAAGTTCTGATTAATGACTATGACAACTCTCAGGAAATAAGCAAATAACGGTGACCCAGACTGTTGTCACCTAAGTAGATATTTCTTTAAAAGAGTGTTATTTTTGCTTATCTCTCTAGGCAGTTTCTTTGGTTGAATAGCAAACTTGGATTTGTTTTCCCACTTGCAGGTGTATCCACTGCTTCACTTCTGAATTTACAATGGGAGCACTTTAATTTCAGAGCAGGTTAGAGCTGGAGATAAGAAAGAGTAGTTTCTTTTGCAGAAGCCCGTGCTAGTCAAGTATTTCAAAAGATGTGCATAAGTCAGAACAGATGCTTTCCTGTGGTGAAGATTTTTAACATTCATATTCACAAGTGGTTCATCTTCTGGGAAGGTAGTGTCTTTCTTCAGATCTCATAAAGCTATAGCTGGCAGCTGGGTTGTGGTTATGGCATGGTTATTTGGGATGTAACAGTGCTGGAGTATATAGAGGTGAACTTATGCCTCGCTGGGAACCGTTCTTGCGTTTGTCTGTGTTACCCTGTGCTTCTGTTCTGTGTGCCTACCTTCTTACCACTTGGAGTTCCTCTGCCCCCTCTATTTTGGTACAGTATACCTTGGGCAGCTTCCCATGAAGCGTGTCTTTCCTATCAAAGTAATTTCTGTCATGAAGCTTTTTTTTGCCAGGTTGCTTTGCAGCTGTTCTAGTACCTTTTTCATGCCTGAATTGGTGTTCTTTCCACAATAAAGCATTCGGGAGCCATTTTTTCTCTATGTATGTGACAGTACTGCTGGAAGTATACACTGCTAACAAGAAGGTATTTCCTATCATGGTTACTGTGGGAGCTATTTGCCTGCCTTGTTTTTTTGTTAAAAGGACCAGATGTTTTGTCTTCTTGTACTCTGTGTTGGTAACTCCTGGTTTGTGTTTGATTTCCTTCACTTGTGCTGTTCCGTAAGTAGGCAAGAGGCTTCCCAGACCAAGAGGATGTTGATCTTTACGTGCTGCACAAGAGAGTCCTTTGGTGTAAGGCATGTTGGTCAGGCTGGGTTGGCTTGCTGGCTTCTTTGTAGCTAGCCCTCAAATGCAGTTTCTGCAACATCTCGTGCAGTTTCGTTAGCAAGTACTGTAATGCAATACTCCAATGCGGTCTTTCATCTGAGGCATCAAGTTGCGTTTTTGAATATGAAGTGCTAGAGAGGGAGGTAGTTCAATGATGGAAGTTAGCTGTCTGACATATTATGCACAATCACAGGTGGATTCTGGAGCAGAACTGGGATGGAATCCAGATCTTCAACCAAAAGAACTAACTTCTTGCATGGGGAATACAAACTTCTCGCACAGAATAGTTCTGCTGTGTGGTATTACTTTGTGAAAACAAATGGACTGTTTTTGAAACTACATGGAATGAAAAAGGGGTTAATTGAAGCTGAATGGCTTTCCATTCTTGGGTGATCTTTGTAAAGAAGCGTTGGTCTCTTTTGATAGCCAAATGTCTGGTGTATTCATCCCCATCCCCTAGCATTAAAAATAATGACTTTAGCATGCACGCGGATTTGTGTGCGTCTACTGTATGTAACTTGTGTTCTACCCTAAAAGGTAAAAATGGGCATCTTTTTATCCAACAAATAGTCTTTGGATAGGCATGTCTATTTACATGCTTTAAGTTTTGCAGCTGCTTATTATAAATGTCAGTGAGGAACTTTCTTACAGTCAGTGAAAGTGTGTGATATAATCCAGAAATCAACTTTATTTTACACATGATTATCAGAAGCATTCCCTGTCTCCAGTCTGCTGCTCTTTTATAAGCCATGAGTTTGCACAGGAGTTTCAGGAGATTATTTGAAGACAAGTAGATACTACACAGGTATAGCTTGGCCTATTAGATACTTATCAACACTGGCTCCATGTGATACCATAGCTTCACTTATTTTTAAATTTGCGATAGAACTAGTACATGCTGTATCTGCAAGAAAAACATGATGTGTATTATATCACTTCGGTTGGGCTCTGAAAAATGAACTATAAGTTGACGTGTGTGGGGTTGCGTTATCACTGTTTGCCTGTTTGATGTGTTCTGTAAACCGCTGAGGACAGGGTTGACCAAGGTTTTGTGTATTTTGGGCTTTTGGTGACTGAGTAGTTGCAGCATGTAACAGTGGATTTAAAGCTGTGAGTTTAAACTTACTTGGGTGTGTTGTCCTTATTGGTCATTGGGCTGAGGAATAAGCTCTGTTGCAGTACTTGTTCTGCCTGTGTGTCATTAAAGTAAACCATTGTCACTAACTGTGTCAGCCTTAATACTGGTTTGATTTGGAAAAGTTTTCCATATAAGACTTCTTAATTAAGATTAACATGACATTTCTATATATATTTTGTGCTGCATTATCTTTGGGAATGCTATGCCTTTATACCTCCATCCTGTCAAATATCCTTCACCTGCCCTTCCCTTTTTAAAGCTTAATCCTCCCTTATCATGTATGAATGTTTGTGTAGGCTTAAGCATTTCAAGAGAATGTCTTATGTGTTTGTACAGCTCTCACTACAGTTGGACCTCTGCTACTGAAGCAGTCAGAGCAGGTTCATGCTGTGTTAGACAGATTTGTGGAACTGAACATGCTTATAACAATAAAACTTTATGAATGTATTTCAGAGTAGTTGCCAGTTGTCCCTCTTGTTCATGTTTTTAATTCCCTCACTTCTGCATAGGTAAATAAATTCTGCTTTGTCACTAGTAGTAAGTATGCAAAATACTAAACATTTCCAGAATGCTTTACAGACAGTATTATGTCTTGCTTACCCCATCTTCTGCAGCTGATATGACTAACTTGTGAACTGAAACTAGAAGAATAAAAGAAAACTAACATCAATCGAGTTTCATTATATTAACACTTCGCATAGTTTAGAAAAGGAAAGTAGGTCACTTTCCATTTCTAATACCCTGCTTTATACTTTGCATAAAAACCCAACAGCTGGATTGCAGACGTTTCATGGAAAGTTATACATTTCCCTGTAAATAGGGATTTTAATCATATGAGCATTTACAGAAATTACAGGGGAGTATTGTGGTTTTGGCTTAGATGTTTCTTCAAAATCTCAGCAGCTTATACCAGTGACGTGTTTTAGGTGCACACAGCTACACCAACTTCTGAACTCTGTGGTTTTGATCACTGCTTATAAATAAATAACTGTGCTCGGCCTCTTCTTGCTTTTTTTTCCTGCCTGTGTTATCTATACTCAGTGCTGAGGAGTGAAGAAGCAAATTTTTTTTTTTTTTTCCTTCCTGTAGTTGCTGAAGTTGGATAACCTAGCATTTGGTTCTCATCACATTGCCTGCAAAATGCGTCATTCTTTCTTGGGTACGTTTGTTCCTTGGGCCAAGATTCATGTGATGTTCCCCCTCTCAGGGTGATCAGATTAGTCACTATTTGAAATCCTCCTTAAAAAACAAATTGCACTGCAGGTTGATGCCTTGCTTACCAGTAACATGCTTCCCCCCCCTCCCCCAGCTTGTTGTCTGCATTCAGCAGCATCATTATATTGAAAAACGTTTTATAGTCATGCTAACTGATATATTATTGGAGTCCCACTGAAATTAGCATATTAAATTCAGGACCCTTGGTACTAACAGGGAATTGGCTATAAGGCAGGTGAATATAAAGTAGTTCAGTGTGCTGGAGTACATCTAGCTTAAACTTGGGCTGCCCTCATTATACTGTTAAGAACAGAAACTATATTGCAGTTGTGGAAGGGAAGAGACCTGCATGGCTGAATCGAGACCTGCATGGCTGAATCGAGACCTGCATGGCTGAATCGAGACCTGCATGGCTGAATCGAGACCTGCATGGCTGAATCGAGACCTGCATGGCTGAATCGAGACCTGCATGGCTGAATCGAGACCTGCATGGCTGAATCGAGACCTGCATGGCTGAATCGAGACCTGCATGGCTGAATCGAGACCTACGGGTCAAACTAAAGAGCAAGAGGAAACTGCACAGGCAGTGGAAGCAGGGACAGG
>VYZW01024068.1:3854-46831 GCA_013401315.1 Balaeniceps rex
TGTTTGTTTTAAACTTGGGGGGAAGGCTTCTTCTACTAAAGCTATTACACATTTTCCTCCCCCTACTAATTCAGCCTACTGAAATACCTTTTCAGGATTTGAGCTGTCTTAGAGACCTAAAGCAAAGCAGAGTTAAGAGCTCTCTGGGATTCTCTAAAAAGCCCCCAAGGCTTTGGTACACAGATTTAAGAACCCAAGTTACAACGTTGAACAAAGCCTGCACTATATGATTTACCAGGATCAGTGATGCTACAAGTTTTCACGCGGCCAGCCAGCCCCTCCAACCGGCAGACGAGGCAAGAGTCAAGACAACTCAAAGCACCATGAGCCATGCCTCACAGCCCCAAAGACCAAGACTTGATGTGGTATTAAATATCAACCCATTTCCTCTCTGCATACTTTCTGTGTACTTTCGTAGTCAGAGGTTTGTAGCAATACAGCCTATATGAGGGGTTTTTTGCATTTTCACCTAATCATTATTGAGTTACGGTCTTGAGAGCAAGTGTAAACTAAGTGTTGTTTCCTAATCGTCCTCCTAGACTGCGTGTTTCCAGGGAATTCACTCCTGCTGAACCTCGTGAAGGCAGATCTGATTAGCTGGAATAAACAGGAAACCAAATCACAACAATGTCTATCAGGTGTTCTGCCTTCTGCTCGAGAGGAGCTCAGCAGCCTGAATTTCTACGGTGTATGCTTGGATCCCTTTGCAGGCAGCTGCAGGAGAGAAAGTGATGAATTAACATGTCAAGGAATTGTCTGGGATGAAAACCAGTGGAACAATCAGAATTACTGAGAAATTGTTTTGAGAACGAGCAGCACATGGCTTTTTAGGTTTAACTAAAAACAGAGGAATTCAAGGAAAGAGGCATTAATATGCCTTCTGTTTTGGCCAGTAAAAACCACCTCCCCACCCCCGTGGAGTGTTTCAAGATCCTTTTTCTCTGCTTCTAGATGATGAAAAAATAATAAATTGATCACACGACATTCCTACTTACCTTCCTTGATGTGTGCAGTAACACGCAGCCAGCACTTTCATTTTCAGCTGGAAAGAGGAAAAATAAAATAAAATCAGAAAAGTGTAAATATCACAGGTACCTGACAGGCAGCAGGAACCAAGCAGAAGGTTCAGAACAAGGTGAAGTATCACTCTCTTGGTGGAAGATGATCTCTAGAAAAAAACAGAGATTCAATTTTTACAACATCTCCCATTTTGGAAGTGTAAACCAAGTGTAAAAGCAGCCTTTGGCGTTATCTGATCAGTTGGGGTTTGTGCCTTGCAGCCGTTTTGGTTTTTTTTAGATTCCCTATGTATTTCTACTCTTCACTTCTCCCCCTACCACCCCGCCGCCTCCCAGAAAAACCTAACTCCTAATCCTTTAGGTAATCATTTAATCCAATGCATCGTTGTTTGATAGATTGAGGCTAAGATTGCATGAGTCACACTCGTTTGGAAACCATTCTTGTTCTCATTAAAGAGTCAACAATAACACTCAGGCACTTCCAAAGAAGCTGGCTGTGAGAGATCACACACAGTAGCTAGAAGATGAGCACATTAATGTCCTGTCAACTCACCACGCTGCCTCCACAAATCTAAGCGTAAAGCAACAGAGCTCTGGGGAAAGAAAACAGCTGTTTAGAAACTATAAAATGCCACTTAATGTGCAGCCGAGATACAGGGATGGGGGTACCCGGGAAGTTCCCAGTTCAAACTTCCAAGCACCAACATTAACATTTTCTCAGGGTATCTATGAAGCAATTTTTTGGGTATAAGCTAAAAACCAAATAAAACCCAGTTGCTTTTGCCGCAAGCCCACTCCATACTGCTTGCACCCAAGGCAGCTTCTCCATAGCATCACTAGTACCACAGGTACCATCTGTACATCTTTCTCCTTAAGTCCTCATCTTCACACTCTCCAAAAAACCCACAAGACTGAGCTGCTACCAAAATTATACATGAAACAAATGAACAGTTTTCATTCAAATGAGCATAGTGACAGCATGGAAAAAACCCACGGAAGACCAGATACTTTTCCAGAGGCCAAGCTGTGGAAAAGTACAGAGATGTAACACAGAGTTACAGCTATTCAGATGAGGTTTTTGCTTCCTTTCCAGATCTGGACTTCCAAATCCTAACCTATAAGAACTGCTGCAATCCCATTTCACAAGCTGACTGCACACACAGGCACCTTCAAGCCCAGCCCTGCTACTCCCCAAAAAATAAGCCAACTCGGGATGCAATTCACATGAAAACACCAGAACTCCAAAAAAGCAATCATTTATTTGCACACAGAAAGCTGCTTTAACCAAAACCATCCCCGATCAAACAGGAATCCAAGTCATGTCCACGGTGGGGTTAAAAGGCTGCAACTCTGCTCCCAGTTTGAGTTGACTGCAGTAGAGAAGAGGGAAAGGATTGCCTTCATCTCCCACTAAACAAAATAAGATGGTTCAGAGGCTTCGGTTACATCACCCAACTTCTCCCAAAGTTCACTTGGATGCTGTACATGCGATTAAAAGCATCACTTCACTAGACAAGTCTGCTGATGCAACGGTCCCAATTATTACTGCTTTTGACACATCTTTTGGAAAACACAAGCTGTTTCATCTAAAAAATGCTATTTATTATTAAAAAGCAAGCACCCAAATAAACCAGAAACATCAAGCGTTTTCCCCCGGCTCTTACATTTGTAGTTCTCCAGCACTCACTCACTCAACTTACAGCCTAATTACACATGCAAAAGTATGCTGGAAGATTTGGAAGCCATAAATATTCATTGAGGAGAAAACATGTTTTGGTTTTTCTGCTCTTGCAAGAAAAAAATAAGAGACAAAAAAATACCCACAACCCTAAACAACAGCAAGCACGTGCTAAAAAGATATCTGCATATCTGCAGTCTGTCCTTACGGACGCGTGCAAATGCAACAGAAATTCATGTTGTCCTTTTATCATGCAGCAACTCTTGGTTCCTCTTATCAGTTTCAAGCATATATCAGTCTTCTCTGCTGACAGCTCTCTCAGGTACTCATCTCGCATGAGCACCGAGTGCTGCTTTATCAACACAAGCAAAACCATCTAATTACGTCTGTTGGACCAGGATCTTTCAAACTTCTCAAAAAAGCTGTTCTGGGTACAGAGGTGATGCTTTGGAAGGCCCAGAGCCTCAATTCATCATTTCATCCAAGCAACACGCCACTCAGACTTGATCCAGGGAAAGGAGACAGCTGGATACAGCCACCCCAGTTCTGGGCTGTTATCTTAAAGGCCCACTGGAGTGTTATAACATTACTCGGGGATAGAAGCAAATCCACTGGAACATGAAAAATGGGGGGGGGGAATACACAGAGACTTCACAAGTGCTCTTCTGCCTGACTTATGCCACCCATTTTTCTCCTCCTTCATGCCACTATCACTGTTTCCCCAGCTGTGGAAGAGCTGAAAAGATCATAGAATCATTTGGTTGGAAGAGACCTTTCAGATCGAGTCCAACCATACCTGTCCACTACTAAACCATGTCCCTAAGCACCTCGTCTGCCCGCCTTTTAAATACCTCCAGGGATGAGGACTCCACCACTTCCCTGGGCAGCCTCTTCCAATGCTTGACAACCCTCTCCAAGAAGAAGTTTTTCCTCGTATCCAGTCTAAACCTCCCCTGGCACAACTTGAGGCCGTTTCCTCTCGTCCTATCGCTTGCTGCTTGGGAGAAGAGACCAACCCCCACCTCACTATACCCTCCTTTCAGGTAGTTGTAGAGGGAAACACCCTTGACCCTTGCATCTCCGTGGAGGAGCCCTTCATGGGGACAAAGTGGATAAAAAACCCCATGGATTCACCCTCTACTGACAAGGAAGAAACCATCCATCAATCGCCAGTTATGTCTCACTATCAGGAGTAATAACTAGATTTCCCACCTGAATGTCAGGATTAAGCATATTTAAACAGAAAGAAGAGGTCAGGCCGATGTAAAATTTTCATTTTTGTTTTTGTGGTCCTCCTTGCTGCCCAAAGCAGGCTGCAAAAGTCTATTTTAGGCAAGCTAGCTAGCTACGGGCATTATTGCCTCTGTCCTCACACATAGTTAAAGGAGAGCTGCCAGGGGTGGCCGACCTTATCTGTTAGGCTGTGCTCCAGGTTCTGCCCAGGGGAAAACCAAAAAGTCAGCAACACATCTCCGACATCCCCTGGCAGCCACATCAAGGCGACATACGTATCCCGAATTCCTAGGACGCATGCACACAAGCACGCAGCATTACCGAATACGCTACAAGCAACTCGCTGGGAGCTCACTTCAGTTTTAGCAACACTGATGAATTACCAACATTAAACTTACACTTGTGGCCTTGTATTAGCGCATTCAGAGCCCTGCCAGGGCACTGTGGCATGCTTCCATTTATCTCCCACCATTTGCAGAACAGGACCCATCCAGCTTCAACATGAACAAGTAGACAATACTTAGAAGTAAGAAATGCAGCAGGAAATTTATTTGCTATACTCCAAAGCGGTTTCATCCCAGCTGACCTTGACATAACATCCCTGATAGCAACCAAGAGAAATGAAATCCCCTACTTGCTTCCCCTCCACCCCCTGTTTAGACAATGACATCTTCTACGTGAAGACAACCCTGAAAACAAACCCATGAAAGTCATATGCCAAAGTTTAAGGCTTTTCACCTTTTGCCTTAAGAGATTTCCTTTCACTTAAGATCCCCTTTCCATCCCTTCCCTTGTACAGGTCCCCAGGGCTGCCCTTAACACCCAAAAAGACCCAAAAGTCTTTGGAGCAAAGCCACCAGTGGATGCCTGCAGCATCTTAAGACCATGTTTTTCTTTGGGATAAAAGAGTGGAAATTGGAGAGCAGGAACTTTTTGGCTGTGCAGGTATCAGTGCACGTTACTTTAGATCCACATGCACTCCCCGGTGCATCTGCATGGTAGATAGGCTAATAAATCAGAGCAGAATACTACATTAGCACTTCCACGGTTTTCTCAGAAAAATATCAAGGATCTGGTGTAAGCGGAAGTATTTAAGGTTTGGGTGTTTTTATTATTAAAAAAAGCTATTTTATCTGGGCTTTCTTCAGGGGTCTGAGCAAATCTAAGCCTCAGCCACCTGTGTTGAACCACACTGCGAGCAGCAAAAACTGTTCTGCTTTTAGAATCTGTTGCCTTAAAAAAGTATAAACCAAAACACATCAGCACACAGCATAACGGGAGCTTGTTAGGAGCAGTGGAGATACTGCCAGCGATGAGTTAAAGGTAAGGGATTGCACAAGCAGGATCTCAAGGGGATCCTTCACTTTGCTGTCCTGCCACTGCTGTGCTGAGTCTGGACTCATCCCCATCAGACTTGAGTAATTTTGGTTAAATATTGTTAGATAAATAGTTGTGCCCCAACTATCTCACATTCCCACAATAGGGTGGTGGGCTGAGCTGCAGCAGAAAGCCTAAAATCAGCTGGGTTCATCCCTCTTAAACCAACACCCAGGTTAACAGCAGGTGGGAATAAGCAACTAGCTACAAGTTTCTGGAGCAGGCTGGAAAGGAGCAGGCAGGGTGGGAAGGAAAACCTCACCTGAGTAATGCTCAGCATGGACATCACAACAGCTGGGCAGGTGAAGGACTATCGCCTCGCACTCCCCTCTCTGGCCATTGCAGAGGAATTGGAAAGATAGGCGGACAGCACAGACAGACTGACCAGGGCTTTTGTACAGAGCCAGGGACAAGATAAGAGTGCTGATCACTGTGTAACTTGTCACACCCCCCAACTTCAGACATGCACGCACTACAAAAGCAAAATTTTTTTTTTTTGTAAATAAATAAAAAGCTGCAGTAGGTTTTGTCATTAAGTTTGCGGCAGGGGAAAAAGGTGCATTTTTCCATGCCAACTAGAGGGACAAGGTGCTCAAACCCTGGGGGAAGCCACCCCAAAGCAAACGCAAGGTGAAGCACCTCTAAGGAGAACGCTGCCTTCGTGCAGAACCACCCGCGCTACCCAAACACCCCCCCACACCTCCCTTGGCTTCGTAAGCGCCGCTTTGAAAACACCCTCGTCAGGAAATTCGGAGGGAGGCCATCTCCCCCCACCCCCCCCGCGACACAATCGGTGTATCCACTTTCCATTAGAGTATAGGAAGCTTCAAGAGCCCAACATCCCACGCTGACATCAAACTGCTAAAACAGGAGTTATCAGATGGAACGCGTGGGTCAGCATTGTGCCTTGAGACATAAAAAGGACCTTGGTATTAATGTGAGGAAATGTGACTATTGTATGCAGAATGATACCCATTCAGGCCCAGACCACTTGTCTCTGGACATTACTCTCTCTGGAATATCCTTGGCGCCAGTATCTAGCGTTTCTCCTCATCCCCTTAAAGAAAAAAAGTCATCTCGGCAGGGGCTGGGCCATGAGTTAGCGCACCGTGTTTTGCTCGTAGCAGCAGCGGTGGGCATGCACGTGCGTGCCTCTGGAGCGGATTACAGGAAACTGGTGATTCTCCGTATCTAGGAATGATCAATTGTCCAGAGGGTGGAACAGGCTTTAATTTCTTGTGAAGCGTAAATCGTGTTCCGTTATTTCCCCCGCACACCCTGACAAAGCCACATCCTGCTTTCCGATTGGCTTCTTGCTGCCATCAGGATTTTGCCTTCTTCCCCCCAAAAACTGCTTCAGGCACCTCCCTGCAGCTAAAACCACCAGTGTGAGCATCAGCTGTAAGTGGCAATACATACTGCAAGAGTTGAGCAGCTACAGCTCCACAAATCCCTGACAAATTGCGCCCAAGTTTAGGAAAAAGTCCTGTGCAAACCCCTCTATTGCAATCTGGGGAACGGAGGAGAAGGTGGATTGTTTTAAACCCCAAGCTGCAAGAATGAGGTCCAAAGAATTGTTTTAAACCCCCAAACTGCAAGAACAAGGGTCAAATGATGAAAGTATTTGCCTGGCTGGTTTAAGGGAGCTGCCAAGCAGGTAAGAACACTGTGACCGATGGCAAGGCTGTGGCCCTGCACGCTTTGCATGCCCACTGCAACAAGAAAGGCTTGCATTGCCTGTCCACCAACTTTAAGGCTCAATTGGCAGGGATTTATTTCCAAGCATGCTGCAGATAAAGCAGCAAGTGGTTGAATCCCAGATAGCACTAAGACAGAAAGGTTAATATGCTTCTAGCTAGGTGAGGGAATAGGAAAGCAGTTGTAGAGCCATGCATGAGCCTGCAAGCCACTAGACAGCTAACCTGGTAGCTATGAAATAAGTTGGGCTTGTAGCACACCGGTCTGGAGAGGAAAAAGGTCCCCTTCCCTGCACACCAAACTCACTGATGCTCCTCATCCTCTCTGGCACACATTCCCAGGGAACAGAGCATCAAGCTGGATTTTCCACCTGCAGCACAGGAAAGGTAACATCCCCGCTCCTGTGGCTGTGGTGAGGGGTCCCTCTCCAACCCCAGGCAAGGGTGTCAGGGAAAAGGGACTTCATTCGGGACAGGAATGCAGTACTGACTCCTGCAAAAATACACGCAGCAGGGCACAGAACTAACATTTTACTTATATACATTTATTGTGACTTCAGAACAAGTCTCAACCTCTAAAACTCATCCTGATCTTCCCCCCAAAAATGCAGATTCTAGATCCAAAAGCATCCAGCTTGAGATAAAGACCCACCTTCATGTTGGAGCTACTAACATTTGCTGAAAACAGAAGTCTTGCCACCAAAACCCAAGCTGGAAGGATGAGAGGCAGAAAAGAATAAAAAAAAAAAAGCTTTTTATCAGCTATCACAAGGAAGCAACAAAACACCCAGGAGAAAGGACCCAAGTGTCAAGACTGAGAAGCATTTTAGTGCCTAGGCACCTGCACTGATTTGGGCTCAATATTCTATGCAACAGCAGCCAGTATTAATTAAAAATAAGATAGGCCATACCTTAAACCCTAGATTTCTTCAAGCTACCCTGTTTTATACACATCTGTGCGCACAGCCCAGAATTTTATGACAATGGTTAATTGTCAGAGTTTTATGGGCCATGCTATATTATGTTGGCTCAACGTTCAATCCCACGCAACGATCCTTTTAAAACAGAATTATAGTAAAGTGCATCCAATTACGCTCATAGTGAGCTGCACATCCATCATACGGAGATTAACAGCTTGACAGGTTGATGGCAAAGCTGTCGCCACATCTGTAATTCCACTTATGTTGCCTGCCAGCACCCAGACCCTGCAGTGTACCAACTCATCCCCTCCCCAGATGGGATTTTTGGATCTTTTAGCCCTACACTAAGGTGGGCAGCAACCTCACAGCAGCTCGCCAGAAAAGGTCTCCAGCAGGAGAGAATCTGGACACCACATTCAGCCAAGAGACCGAACTGTGACAAGCAGAACGAACCATGACGACCAGACTCACAGATATCACAGAGCAGCTATTTATCTTGTTTCAAGTCACCTTAGAGGTTTTTCCTGCTGGAGACTGAGCAAATGTATTTAATGCAGCAAGTGCATCTGCCACTAGGGAGTAAATCTATACAGGCAGCACTGGAGGGCCCTTTTTGCAGAAGATGGCCTATGGTCAGTCCCTCTCTGCCCAAGCAGCAATTGCCCAAGCCCCAGCAGGTGTTGCAATGAGTTGCATGACACAAGAGGGCAATATCGAGCCCTCTGGCACAAAGGAGGCCTTTCAGCTCAAAGGTTGCACGCAGATTGGAGAAAGCAAGAAAATGGGATGGGGACAGAAAGATGTCATTCCCACACTTGCTTTTCTACTGTGGTTAAAGAGCACCAGAGGATCTTGTAGGATCCTGGAGCGCTAGCTCCCCTGGGGGTTGGAAATGAGTTGTTTCAGGGGGATCTTGCATTGCCTAAACAAAACCTACTGTTTTCTTTTTTTTTTTTTTTCTTTTCAGCTTCTCTTGCTGGCAACAAGCACTGCAAGTGCTCAGCTCCGCAGTTTTGTTCCAGGAACACAAAGCCTGAATATAAAACAAAACACCCAGAGAGCAGCAGCAACGCAAGGGCATTTCTGAAAAGCATCCCCTTGCAGAGTTGAACAAGGAGCAGTACTCCCAGATACACCTCAGCACAGGCATAGGTAAACCTCATTTCCGGAAAGAGCTTCGAAAGCTTGTGCAGAGAGGTTTTTCCTCCAGCAGTTCAGGCTACTTTCATTAGCAGAAAAGCTTAAAGGGCTCATCTCAGCCACTTTCAGGCACCTGAGAAGTCAGCTCTCCAGAAGGATCAGCTACACTCCCTGCAGCCAGAGGCTGATTTAGTATGTATTGTATAAAAATCAACTCTGGAAGATGCTTCAGCAAAACCACTTCTGAGAAAGAGCTGACAGCCTAGATGACTCAAACACCTAGAGTCTGAGGAATCCTATGCCTGATGCTCACAGAGAACCACCTGCATTTTGGCTACCTGGACCACTTTGATGCTGTCATTAAAAAAAAGGAAAAAATAAGTCTCACTTCACACCTGCCCTTATTGAAAGCCTGGACTTTAGTTCTGCCCAAAGCCCATTCTTTAAAACTTCCATCCTTGCATTTGGGAAGGGCACTCCAGCACATGAGAAGTCCATTTTTCCTTAAAAATCCTAAACATCTCAGCTGAAGAAAAAGGATACAACTAATACCACCATCACAAACACCAGTGCTTGAGGGAAATAAGGAAGCCTTTTTTGACCTGTTTTGAATGGAAAGAAAAACACTTATAAAAAGCCCAGGAGGACACACAAGGAAAGTCAGCTTCTTCAGACACAGAAGAATCCACAGTGCTTGCATTCCTCATCCCCGAACAATGTACCCCACGGCATTAAGCCCAGACTTGTCATAGCAGAGTACAGTTCCCCTTAAATCTTTCAATTAAGATGGCATTTGTAAAATTGCAGGCTTGAAAATTGCTATATATTATTCCTAAGTTAAAGCCACCACTCCGATTCAAAAAGTAGACTTCAAGATAGTCAAGCAGAGGTCCGAGCCATGCCTGTTCTGCATCACCATTTCCAATAATTGTTTGCTATAGATCAGCTGGGATTTGCTTGTAATCTAAAAATAACTTTGAGCAAATTTAAAGGACTCTCTGATACTGCGACACCAAGTATAATCCAGAGCCCTCGCATTTATTCTCCAAAATGCTCAGTGCCCACACAGGCAGGCTCCAGGCTGCCTCCAGCTGCCGGGACAAAACCCAGGCTGCTGCCATGTCCCAGAGCTGCATTTTCCTAGACACACAGCATGAAAGCCAGGGTTTGCTAGCCCTCCTCCTTCACCATTTAGCATGTGCATTACACAGAGGATGTTCAAGTGGTGTGCTAGAGGCCAAAGTAACCTCTAGAGCAATCTAGGGATTTTATTCCTCGATAGCAAGCATTTTAGATATCTTTACAGTTTGTGCTAACTCAGCTGTTTGGAAGTCCCCTCCACCTTGCTCCCCATGTTGGGCAAAGTTTCTAAAGGATGCTGACTTGGCAGCACGTACACAAAGAGCACAGTTTTGGGCAGACATATCCATCTGCAACATGGCTGCACAGCCACCTCTCCATTCTCAGCCATCTCTCCCGAGGAGCAGCACAGCACTGCTGCCAGCAGAACCAGCCTGATCCAAAGTCCCTCCACTGATCTGCAGAGCGCTCTCTGCCACTTGCTTTTCGAGCGGCTCTCCTTCTACCCCCTCCCAAAACACTTGGCCTATACGAGCCAAGCCACCACCCAAAGCTGGCACCATGGCTCCCTGAGGGTGTGTTTCACTGGTGGGCTTACCCCCAGCACCACGCAGCGCTGCAGGCACCACCGCCAGCAAATGCCATCCTCCTCCCCTGCATGCAGCTCCCTTGTAGCAGGCACAGATTCCACTAAAGTGTATTTAGGGGAGCTTGATACTTGGGCCCTCACCTGGAGCAGGTAGTTTATATTTATAAACAGAGTATGACACACAGCAGCACTTCCCTGTACCATAGACATAGCTGTGGGGGCCTGACCTCCATCAGAGGTCTCTAACAGGCTGTTTTCTCCTCATTTTTGTGATCTGCCTCAACACAGCAGGTATAGGGATTGCTTGCCTCCAGCCAGGATGATTAAACCCTAAAGGCATGTGTTCAACCCCAAAAGTCCCTCCATACTCTATCTTCCCTTACTGGCTGCTGTGGAAAGCAGCGACTGACCAGGGCGATCCACAGCTCTGACTCACCTCCAGCATTTCAATTAAAACACGATCAAAAAAGCCCTCCAAAAAACCTCAGGAAGCCCCAGAGCCACAATCAGGTTATCTACAGGGACCACATGCACCAAAAATCCTGATTTCTTACTAGAAACAGCTCTCATCCAGGGACCAGCCACAGCAGCAAGAGCAACAGCAAGGCCCCAGGCCCCAGACTTGAGGCCTTGCTTTAAGAAAGGAAGGAAAAAGGAGGCAGGATGCTTCATACAGATGGCTGAAGGCCTGCTCAGCAGCCAGACTTTTATTAGGTTTTCAGAAAAAAAAAAAAGAATTAGGCTCCAAAATTTCACAGCAAGGAACAACCGCGTCTCGCAGCCCCGTTTTGGGGGGCAGGACTCACCGGTGGCATTCGGCGGCACCTCCAGGTTGACGTTGACGAAGAAGCGGATGCTGTCCCCTGAGACGATGGAGGAGTTCACCGCATCGAAGAGCTCCTCGCCCCCCGTCTCCTCCTTGGCCTCGCAGCCATCATCCGTGTCGCACTTGAGGTACCCTGCCAACGACACGGGAAGGGCGGTTAGCAGGGACGTTCCAGGGCCCAGAGACACCAGGATGCAGGCATACCCACCGATCATGGCTGCCGCTGGCTGCAGCGAGGCCTTGGCAGCGCCTGGGGCCTTGTGAGGGGCTTCTCTTATGCCCTCACCTGGTGAGGGCTAAAAATTATAAGCTATCAGCTCCAGCACGTTTTGGGTTGGCCTCAGGCGTGCGTCTGAAGGGCCACTCCAGAGCCTGGCCAGGTGACAGCACAGGCTTCACCCACCAGCCTGCTCGCTAAGACAATGGTACGAGTGGCAAATCCAAGGCCTTGCTCCTCTCAGATATCAAAAAAAAAAACCAGGATGAAAATTCAGACTGGAAACCATAAACACCAAGCAGCGACCCAGAAGCAAGAGCTGCACTGCAGCCCCAGCCCACCCTAAACCGAACACGTTCATCAGCTCAAGTCACCGGCAGCACAGCTGTTTAGCTTGCAGTTCAGCAATTTGAAACTGAGGGGGGGAAAAAAAGAAAAAAAAAGATGTTTCCAAGGAGACACCCGATACGGACGGACAGAACCACAGCTCCCCACAGGGCAGAGGAGCAGGTCACAGGAGGCAGCGGCACTGAGAAAGCGAGACAAGTTTCTTAATTACAGCGGACAACTCCTTAGCCTTTCGCAAGACTTCTAATTAGAGTTTAACCTAGCCTCATTCAACAGCAAGCTGGTTCACTGCAACGTTTTATTACGAAGCAGCTGGAGGACTCTTGTGGTGTGCTTGTGTATCATGTTTAATTAGGAGAATTAGGGACATTATAGAATGTCAATTTTTACATTACCAGGATTATTCAGCAGCTTCTACCCATCTTCTGACAAGTCTTTTATGCCTAATTTGAAGCAGGAGGGATATATTTCATTAGCTTGCTTTAGGCCCTACAGCAAAATGAAAAGGGTGAGCTTCAAGGCGGAGGCTTGAATAGAAACTAAAAAAGCCATCAATATTTTAAAGCCTCGTATAAGCAAACATAGAAGCAGCAGCAGCTGAAAGCAGCGCACGCGGTCTCAAGACGGATCTCGAGCCGACAGCTCGCCACCGCAAAAAACAAGCCCCAAGCAGGGAGGCCACAAACAGGAACTCGGCGACGCAGGACAGGGACTGCAGCGCTTCCTGCCACGGGCGACGTGCCGACAGGCGCTCGGCATCTCCCTGGGAGGGCTCAGGGGATGCCAGGGGTTCAAGCCTTCAGGTAACTTCTGAGCTACTTCTCTGAGGCACAGGAAACCTGACAAAAAACTGGGATTAATCCCCCTCCTGATCTCTGCCTCCTTTGTCTACCTGCTTAACAGGAATAAACGTGAATCGGTCTTATCAGAACTGCTCTGAAGGCTTCAAAAAGAATCCAGGTTGCTGCTGTCCCCATCCAGCCTGCCAGACAGCCAGCAAAACGCACCAAGGGTGCTGTCTTCTGCTGCTGGTGGAGCTGAGGCAGCTGTTTCCATCCCTGCACAATGGAGACTTGCCCAAAACAGCCAGAAAGACACGAGGTGAGGAAAGCAGAGGAAACACCTGAATACAGTGCCTGAAGTATCGTGGCACTGTGGGCACAACCAGGTATGAAACATCTGCACAAGTCCTAGCAGATGTGCCAGGACTGAGGGGCAGCCTGTGTCCTGGAGGGAAGGACAAGAGCCAGGCAGGGTGCCCGCTGACATGGGAAGTACTACAAAGCCCCATGCAAGCATCTCAATCCCAAACAAAGTGCCAAACCTGGGGTTTGGTTCCTCCAAAATGCACGATGGACACCATAACCTCCCCGCAGCAAAGCTGAGCACCCACCAGTGCTGACAGCCCCCCCGATGCTAGGAGAGCTTGGGCAGCCCTGCAAAGCAAAAATCAGCCTCAAAAAAATCACAGGCTCCAATCCATGATCCTGGCTTTTCTATCTCAGCCACAGCCAGGATTGCAGCCCCAGGGAAGTTGTCACCACAGGTCTGCGCTTCTCCGTCCTTCCCACTCAGCGGGTCAGATGGGAGGTACAGGGGGGGCAAGGTGGTTCAAGCACACAGCTCAGAGCACATGGTTGAGTTTTCCCCACTGTCCTAATGCAATTAAGACACAGATGGGTAAAAGCCAAGCAAGGAAGACTATTTTTACTTCCCAAGCACACCGAAACTGGCTCGATAAGAGCACAGCAGCAGTGGGCCCTGAAAGCAGAGAGGGCTGGAGACAGGAGAGAAGCAGCACAGGAGCTGGAAGAAGGGCAAGGGTGGAGTAAGATCAGAGGGTTGGGCAGAGGTCAGCGAGGACTCTGGCAAGGGAAGCATCCTCTGTTCCTCCCTCTTTAGGGGAGGAAAGAGCAGAACAAAAGGCAGCCGAGCCTCGTGTCCCCTGGGCAAGGGACGGACAAAACACTCAGCTTGCAAATAAACCCAAACCTTGGCTGTACAGGAACTGCATTCCCGGGCAGGTGTCTGCTTTATCACTAAAGCACCTCAAGGCTTCAAACCCACTCCTGTTTTGAATCCTTCAGCCTCTATTAGTCTGCCAGGCATTTAAAAACGTGAGCAACTTATCAAATGCAGGGTCACTTTGAGGTGAGAAGATGAGCTGTGTGCATGGCAGATGCACCTTCCTCTCTGAGCTTGGCTCAATAGCTGCCTCCAGCCCTGGCAGCTGTTTTCCCCCCCATCACCTGATGATTACCGAGTGCCACCCCTGCAGCCTGAAGGGCAGCAGATGCCACAAGCGACAGTAGAAGCTGTTCAGCTCCTCTGCAAGTTTGATTGGTGTTTTACAGAAGTTCAGAGCAGGATCCGATGTGGCCGTTGCGCAATTTGTGTAAATATCAATCAGGTTTCCATATGGAAGCACAGTCACAGTAAGACTTTATAGCCTGTGCTATAAGCAGTTCCTTCAGGGAGGTGGAGGACAGATTAGACACCTTTGCATGCTGCCTCAAATTACACGGGGAAGAGTTTAAGGTCTCCAAAATGGTGCCCCCCCCGACCTCTATCACTGCAGATTGCCCCCTTCATCTGAAGGCAGCATTTGCTGGAGCACTATGAGCTACATGACAGGCTGAGTCAGAGCTCTGAGCACAGGAAGTGCCACTTCAGCCTGAAATATGGTCTAAAAGCACTAGAGAAAAGAGATTTTGCTGAGTAGGAGGCCAGAGTCAGGAACTGAGTTAAGGTTGGCGGAGAAGATCAGTGCAGTCCTCCCGTACCTTGAAGAACCTGACCTTTTGTGGTTAGGGTGATCCCCCTTCATCCACCCTGCAGGACTCATCTCATAGCAAAGAGAAGTGGAAAAAGCATGGAAAGTGCACAAGGCCAAGGACAGCAGGCGCCATCCTTCGGTGCTGCAGGAGCAAAATCAGCTCCTCACCCTGTGCAGCCATAAGTAGCAGATGCCTTCACCTTAAGTCTTTCCATACCTCAGCCCATCATATGCAGTGTGAAAATAAGCCGTGCCCCCATTTTATGCAGGTGCTGGGAAGAAAAAAAAAGAGTGCAGTTTCTCTAGCCATTGCCCTCTAAAGCAGCACCCCTTCCCCTGTAATTCACACCTGGCCCAGACCTGCCTTGCTCCAATATCTCAATATCCAACCCCAGCCTTCTCTCCTTACTCCCATCATCTTCTCAGATTCACTTCATCTCCCCAGTCCTGCTGCTATCAACCCTCTCACAACTCCAACAAGGTGCTTGCCCTGCAGCTATTTTGCTTTCAAGCAGAGTTTTAAGAGCCCAGGGCTCTGTCGGGAAAAGCAGCGAGTCGAGCTACAGCAATCGGAGGTGGCAATACCTCTCCCTCCACTGTCTTAGTGGCACCTGGCAGCTGCACCTGGGGTAATAAAATCAGCAAAGTAGTAGTTAGCAGGAAGCATAGCTTCAGCCACATCATATATGTTCCCTAGAAAAGCTTAATTGCTCCGTGGGAGCAGCACTCACAGCCCAGGGGCTGCAGACTTCTCCAAGAAAGCCGAAGTCTTAATCATCAAACTCAATTTCCTGGGAGAAAAGCAGCTATATTACTAATGACATCATCTCACATCCCAGGTTATGAGGCTTATGCCAGACACAGCCCCAGCATAACCTCTCCATGTGCCTCAGAGGAGACAAAGCCAATCGTGGTATTTTAATCAACAACTGCATCTGCAAGCATGCACACTAACCAGGAGGTCAGGAGTGCAAATGCATCTACCCACACTTTGCTGCAGACTCAATTTAGCACAGCAAGCCAGAGAAAACATCCAAGGAGGAGGTTTTTGGGGGGAGATTGGGCATTTTTCCTTTTGGCATTACCCAGATGTTGCACAGTTCTAGGCATGTGTGCTCCACACAAATTTTTTATTTAGGGAGATATATTGCTGCTACTGTTTTAGCAAAAGTTACATGGATAAGGTACGTACCCATGTAGCTAGATTAGCAGGGCAAAATAGGAAAGCTAAGATCAAAGCTTGTCAGAAGTTATCGACCTCTGCCAAGTCTCTGCAAAAATTGCTGGCTTTATTTCTGAAGGACCACATATGCTACGTTAACGCTCTGAATACTCAAAAAGCAGCTTTCTGGAAACCATTGATTTTTACCCTCAGCTTCTGAGATAGCCTAGAATACAAGTCCAGAAAAGCGTTCTTATTGATAGCACCTTCTTGCATAGCAATGCCCATTCCCTCAGCCAAATCCAAGCCCCATCTTCCAGAATCACGGGGTGGCATCTGATCTTCAGAAATGGTAGTTGCCCCCTCCAACAAAATCTCTTCAGAAAGCTGACGTTATATTAAAAGGGTTCTTTTGAGCTCATACGATTGGCAATTCAAAATGATCAGCTAGCCATGTTAAAAGCCATCTCAGATTTCTCAAATGAGTTTGTAGAATTATAGAATCGTCTGGTTGGAAAAGACCTTTAAGATCAAGTCCAACCGTACCTGTCCACTACTAAACCATGTCCCTAAGCACCTCGTTTACCCACCTTTTAAGTACCTCCAGGGATAGTGACTTGACCACTTCCCTGGGCAGCCTGTTCCGAAGGCACAGAAGGCAGCAAATTGCAGGACAATCCTTTTTACTGGTTTTGCAAAACAGCTCTTGTGGTCACCTCGCCAGAAGATAGGAGCAACAGCATGCACTGTGCTCCTGACTGATTCAGCAGCCTCAGACATTTCACCCTGGGAAAAGCAAAGGCTTTCCTTCTAACATCACCGCTTTAGATATTTTTGTCACTGATCCCGATCCATTCAGAACTGAAATCCAGCAGTTGGCCCCACTCTTAGCATTTCAAGCCATAAACCTCCCAGAGCCAAATGGCCAGCTCTGCTGCAGTCAAGTGCAGAAGTTTGCAAATCCTTGTTTTGGAAGAGCCCAAGAGCTATTCGCATCCACTTTCTCAGAAGAATTACAGGTCAAGTACAGAAGGACAACAGAAGCAATAATCATACATATTCAATAGCTTTTAAAAGTGAGGGGGTATCAACTGGAACATGGGCATTACCCTAAAATCAGGTCTGGTTCTTTGAGCATCCCAGTGCTCAGCTGTCACACAGTGTTAAGGAACTCAAGAGAGAATTAAGCCCTGTATCTACCTAAAAACTAGTCATGATACTGGCATTAAGTTAAAAAAAGTCAGCTTCATCTGTGTTTTCCACTCCCATGGATTTTCAACTTGCTCTAACCAACAAGAGACACTAATTTTCAAGAAAGGCATGAGGTTTTAATTAACCTGAGCTCAAGTGATCTGCCTGAGCTTTAAGCTATCAGAGGGCTTACTTTGTTCTGAGTCCTGCAGGCTTGCAGATTCACTGCGTCACTCAGAAAATACCCAAATTCCCAACATCGGGTGCAAAAGGAAACTCAATTAATAATGGAACCTCCACCTCCATTTTGACCTTTCCTCTCTGCACGAAAACACGGACTTGTGTTGCCTCCAAAGGTTAAATAACCTTACAGTCAGTTAATATTGGCAGGGATAAAGCAATTGAAGGATTCAGGAGAGACTGGGAAGAACTTTGTACAAGTGTTATCAGTTCTCCAGTCTGCACGGTACTCTAGAAAAAAGGGTTTAAATAGCGTCCTGCTCTCACACACGCTAAGGCAAGCTTCTGGTCACACCTCATATGCCGATTTCAGCATAATCACCTACTTGTCAAAATAGCTCTCCTTTTTCAGACAAAAAGAGAGCAATCATATGGATAGAACAGCATCTTTTACTTTAATACTTGCCTGAATTTCACACATTCCTGCTGAAGTTACACTTCAAAGTTAGGAGGTTACTTATTGTTTTGAATCACAAGAGCCATGAAAAATTCTTTCCTTCCTAACTAATCACTCCATTTCACAGACAAGAACAATTGCAGTGCTGTAGCCACAGAGCAATACCCTCTGAAGGCTGCTATCAAGTCACATTTTGCAAAGCTGTCTCCCACAAAATTAAAAGTTTAAGCCACACTGATTAAATAAAGCAGTTCTGCATACAGCTGGATGCTTGCTAGAATGCTAAACTTTTCCTTTGGTTCACAGTTGAGAGATTCCCTGGCAAAGCTCACTATTTTTGACCTAAGGAGATTTACACATCGTGCGGCAGGCAGCCACATGGACAGGGTCTATGCCAGCCCAGGAGAAGACAACTGAGGGGGTAGGGGTTGCCCACAGACTGTGTTGTTGGACTGCTGAGGGTTTGCTGCTGACAACTAATTGGCAAGAGAGATCCAGGGCTTACCTCCCATGCTTTTGTTAGACCACCTCCTTTATTAAGCAAAACATTATGGGGTAGCACAGAGTAGACTAATGACTTCTCTGAGCCATCTAGATGGGATTTAGAGAACCCCAGCCCTCCACAGGTAGCTTGAGGGGCACAAGAGCTAGAGAAGGGTTGGGTGATGCTTCTGGTCTCTTAAGCAGTCACTGAAAGCTCATTAGATACGGGTTTGTGGCCTCTTGGAGTAATGGCCACCTGCTAAGGAGATGTTAATCCATTACCTAAAGCTTTCAGAGTGCTTCAAGACCACATATTAAAACGCAACCTTCTCTCGTTAAAAAAAAAAGGTAGAAAGTATCTAGCAGGTGAGTCACCAAGACCAGACCTGCATCCTTTAAGTAACAGATCCCTTCACTACTGGCCAGCCATAACTTCAGTCGCATGTTTCCAACCCTACTTCAAGTCAGTCTTTTGTCATGAAGAGCCAGATAGCAACATAAAGTTTCCCCTGCCACTTCAGTAATAATGCATAACAGATCTGAAAGAACTGATCTGCTACACAAAAAACCCAACACCCAGGCACTTTTGAATTAATTCCAGTATTGTATTTTTCAGCCAGATTTCTAGGAAATGTTGTGAATAATCCAAGTAATTCAGTGGGGCTTTGTTTTTATTTTTTGTTTTTACAAAACACAGCAGCACGTGGAATTTCAGTTCTGTACCAGAACCCACAGAAATCAGGAGTGTTCATTTTATTATAGGCCTCCTGATAGACAGTTCTCAGAAATAAAAATCTGCAAGAGACCTGCAAGCCACCCCCTCGGGCTCTCCATAGGTAGCAGTAGTGCATCTCCTGCTGGTAAACAGAGCATCTCATTGGGGGAAAACCCATTGCGAAACTATTTGTTTCACAAAGACATTTAGATTAATCTCCTAGTTAGGCAAACAATTCCAAGACAGATAAAGACAAATGTAAAAAGAAAAAAAACACCCACACCACACATACCAAACTGAACTGCAAACTGAAAAACAAAAACAAGCAGATAAAAATATATCCAAACATCCCAAGCCAGACTGAGGCCTTGGGGCCCTTCAACACAACTGCAATTTATTGTGCCAGCAAAACCAATTAATAAGTCAGAGGAGACCAAGCAGTGAGGCATTTGCTCTGGAAGACAAAAATTTATGCTGCAATATCTGTTGAGCCAGCTTTAAAACAATGCAACAATTCAGATATCCCCAGCACTACACTGGGACTCCTTCCTTTGGATTTTGCAAGAGGAACTAGAAAGCCTCCGGCTTTGCGCCTTATCAGGGAAAGTTCTTGGGTCAATTAAAAAGCTCATCATACATTGGCAGAATTTAATCACTTACAGCTAATACCAATGCCCTTAGAGCTAATCCACTTGTAGCAGGCACTGGATACTCCCCCCCCACCACCACGGAGTGTGCAGGAGGCTGACAGCCAAGAGACAATGTGGGGCTTGATGATTTGTGATTCTGAACATTGATTGCCAAGCTGTATTTCATCAGGACGCCAATTATCTTCAGGTTTGGATTGGGTCTACACAACCATCTCATTAGTCACTTCAGTTTGCAAGGAAGAAAACTCATTTGACAAGACAACCTTGCTGAAGATTCAAGGGACTTAAACACAGCCTGCTCATGGGGTGGATAGAGGGATGCCAAATATTACTGGGCCGTGCTAGATTTTGCTCATTTGCTTGTGCAAGAGGCTTGTTCCACAGACTCAAAAGAATGAGTAAAAACATGGGCTTTCATCAGCAAGATACATCAGAGAACAACTGACAATATACACGGGTTGAAAACAGAACATGGCCAACAGCTGCCATCGTACATGCTGCCACCACACTCTCCATTAGAAACTTCTAACTGGGCAGGCACAAACTTATTTCCTTATTTTTCCTCTTCATGTTGCCTCTACAGACCAAGCTACTAAACAGACTTCCCCCCCGCCCCGGGTCATATTGCATGCATTTACCTTCTGCCATGCACTAAAGGCCACAAAAGTGGCTTTCGTCAAGTTCTTCCCAGCAATAGGGGAAAACTGGAGTATGCTGGAAACTGGAACTTGTAGCTAAAGACATTGGCTAAAAATTTGGAAAGTTACTCAAAGGTGCCCATTAAGAAGTTATCAGATAGGCTGGTACATGGTTGGGACCATAACAACCCTCTGAACTTCCACAATAGTCATACGTTAGCATCCATTCACTAGAAAATCCTTCCTGGGCTTTCCTCAGCTCCTCAGTAATTAACAGAGCTACAAGTTATTAAATACTTCAGCAAGGTTTTTTTATTAACAGTAAATATCTAGGAGATTCTTACAAAGCACTGCTTTGGTGCTGCAGCCAAGATCACCCGCACTACAATGGTTTAAACTAAAACTGAAGTCTCAACTTTTAAGTTTTAACATTGCCGCAGCTGCTGTTGAGAATACAACAAGGGTAAGAAAAAAGTTAGCTGGCAAAGACAGACACAGCCTCTGAACAGAGCCTCAGATATGGTCAGAAACAAAAACATCCTAATTACTAAGGATACAGCAAACCATATGTATATGCAAGATCTCAGGAGGAGATAAGGAAAAAGCTCAACTGTGCGAAGAGCAATAGTATCAAAAAATGTTTCTCTACTGAGAAAAGGGAAAAACGTAAGTGCTAAGGGAATCAAAGGAAGAGGCTTTCTTTTCTTCTTTGCCCCTCTCCACCACACAGCTTAGGGGATTGTTTTTTTTTATTTTAAAGGTGGGGCAAAAGCATCTCTTGGTCTCCACAATGAACTGGCAGACCCAAACAAGCAGTGCCGAGAAACAGATAATGATTACGTAGCTTCACTTCAAAACAAGCAGTTTTGAAACCATGTGAAAAGGTAACTTCTTTCTCTGCGGTTTCCTCTAGCCCCGATTAAGTTTTCGGGTACGTTGTCAAGAATCTGAGTACATGAAACTTCTGTGCAGAGAAAGCCAAAGCACTGCCTCGCAGAGGGATGTGAATATTCACACTGGCAACCCCCAAGATGCGCTGTCCATATATTCTGTGCGGAAACACACAAGCCCTCAGTTAAATCAGGCAGTAGAAGGTGACTCATCACTCAACAGCAACTGAACTTTTAAAAAAGGTCAGTTTGTAATGAGGAACAAGATGGGGAGCAGATCTGAGTGTGAAATAACCAAGAAATCCACTGTATTTTCCATCACAATTAATACAGCTTTCAATACTGCATGCAGGCTAAAGAGGAACTTGCAAGCAACTTTCCCTCCTTCCCCTAAACCATGCAGAAGCAGAACAGGAAAGAAGCATGCACAGCTTCATGAAGTAATGGTAGCTCTAAGGTGCTCCTTAAGACACAGGGGGAAGCTGAGTAATAACACAAATAGGGCAGAAATAAACACTCACTGCCATGGCACTGAGTTGACCAAAAAAAAAAGCATCTCTCACAGGAGAGCTTTGCACAGGGAATGCCACAACTACAAACATGCGCTCTAAAAACATCCAGATATCTGCCTTTTTTTTGTTTGGACAGTTCAAGGAAGACAAGACACTGAGTCCTGAAAGGGGGCATGTGGAGTCTTTCCACATAAGATGTTAGGACAGACAGCTGTGCTTGTGTTCCCTGCGGCAGGAGGGCTTGGGATGAAATAGGTGGCTCCAGAAGACAGCCGCCTTTGTCCGTCCTCCAAATCATACAGCAGCATTTCTCACCAAGCCCTTACACTGCTCTCAGCCAGAAGCTGGAGGCTTAGTCATCTCTCCAGGTCCCAACCTGGACCACCCTCTTACATTCCCAGTCCTCAAGAAAGCACCAACCACGTCCCAAGGGGCCACAAGCAAACCACGTAAGGTAGGAGCAGGGCTACCCAGACCTCATACCCCACCCGTCCTCGGAAAACCAGCAAATACCAAAGAAACAAAGCCTCCCTGAGGTCAGGCATAATTTCTGCCCTTCTGCAACTCAATCTAGCCTTCAAGAAAAGGCCTCTTACTAGGAGATGAGTGTACTTCCAGTTTCATCCTTTTACTCCTAGAAATTGGCTCCATATAACACTTTCAGAGAAGGCAAGCGAGCCAGTGCCAAAGGAAGCACCGTCAATAGCAATGCTGCATCTACTGCAGCTGACATCTGGCAGACATTCAGCTTCCCCTTCCCAGGTGTTAACCTAAGACTTGGCCCCCTGGAACAAGAAAAGATGAGCCTTGTGACAGCTACAAGCATCTACAGGCCTAAATAACTGGAACATTTTAGTCTTCTGCTCTCACCATTTGGAAGTCCTGAATACTCCAAGCACTGCACCTTCTCAAGGGCAAGAAGCCCCAGGCCCTTAGAGACTACATCCTGAAGATGACGCTGGTCTTGAGTTGAACTGTCAAGATGATCTCTCCCTAACAACCCCCACATATGCTATTTCTCCAAAACCAGTAGAGAAGTTGGGACTTCAAGTTTGGTTGTACAATACTTTGGCCCTTTATCAGTACAATATCTCTGAGAGCTCAGCCACCCTTCTTGAGGTAGATGTTCCAAGTTTCCAAACACCACAGCTTAATCTTGCTTCAAAGAAAAATCTTAGAGAGCACTTTATACTAAAAGATGCATTTGTCAGAGCCATCCAACATTTGCCTGATGCTCTTGGCAGGATGTCTCCAAAGGGATCTGACACCTACACATGATCTCCACTCCAGAAAAAGACAAGCAAATACACCTGCCAGCCTGTATTACAGGAAAACATCATGAAAGAACTTGAAAAAACAAGGAGCCACCCAGAATAGTCACTGATGACAACATGAAGATGATTATTTACTGCTTTGAATATCTAGAACATCTACAGGATTTAAAAACACAGAGCCTGATTCCAGTACAAGATTACACAACCACCATGCACAACTGTCTTCTCATGCTGCTTAAGCTAAATGGATTTTGTATCGCCTGTTTCAAGTTCTCAGCTAACGCTGCAGTGCAGCTCTCCCTCCAACAAGGTGATACTACGCACAAAGAAGTCAAATAATACTTGCCACTCTCTTCAAAGAAGTATCCATTTCTTGACATCGCTGCCGGTGGAGACTCTAAAAAGACAGCAAAAAAGGAAACGTAAGAATCATCAAGATACTGAATGTCTTCACTTACCGCTGAACTCACTGTAAGCCTGGATTACAGGAGAAAGCCAGCCCCAAAATACTGCAGGCAGCAGATTTTCCTGAATGTAGCATCTTTAACCTTTTGTTTATTGACTTTAGCATTTACCAGAATATCCTATACAGTCACAGTCACTGCTTGAAAAGAAGTTAAGCAGTCTCAGACATCCTGGGCTGGGACCACAAAACAGCAAGACTAAAAGATTCAGGACACGCCTGATCATCTCAGTGACCTATCAAACCTGAACAAGTGCATCCAAAAATAATACAAGCTAAGCATCTGCGAGGCTTTTGTAAAAAAAATACAAAACCACAGCAAAGTCCAGGTTGTATCTTATGCTCAGATAAAAAGAACCAGTTTATTTTAGAAGAAAACAACTCAATTTAGATGTGAATGGGATTTCACATCCTATTCTGCTGCTCCTAATCATTAGGATATCTCAAAACAGTGCTTGGCACTTGAAGATAAGCACCAGAACACCGTAGCCTTCCTTGGCCTGCTTCCTGAGCAGGGGTCCTGCAGCAAACACCATCTGCACCAACGGGGTCTCACGAGGAAGCCACAAACGGGAAATGACGCTGACCAAGAACGAACCCACAGACACAGCAGCATCAGGACCGAATCCCCATGATTCATTATGGAACATACTTTATTTGTTAGCGAGTCAGTTCTGCAATTAACTGCTGGCAAATTGGGTATTTACCATGCAAAGAGATGTTCAAACAGCACAGGAGCACCTGCTTTCAGGTGGGATCAAAGCCTGGTACCCAAGCCCAGCCTGGCTGTTTTTAACACTAACAGTATTTGACAGTTCAGACCGCGTGGGCTAGAAGCACCAGCTTCTCTGTACAGGTGCATGCCCCATTTTACGGTGAGCTAACAGAGCTCTTTATTTCAAGCTTTGAGCAAAAGTCACCTAAGCTGTCCCTTAGAAAGCTGCTACTAGATGCTGCCTCTTTATATGCTTCTTCCCAGCCAAAATGCAATCAGAAAGAAGAATAGATTTGCTCTATCTTTCCCCACTTCATTAGGCTAATCAAACATTACCTACGCAAGCCTGGGATGAATTTGGGCCAACAAGGAAAGAGGTTTTGCCTGCTTTATTGTTCTACAGATTAGGCTTCCTGCTTTTCCTTTGAGGTATGAGACTGTTTCCCAAAGACCCTTTCACTATCCCATAACTTTTGGCTTACAGGTTAAGTGCTTCCCCCCCCCCCNATTCATCCTGGTCCACCGGGAGCCTTTGTGTGCCACAAGTCACACCACTGACGGTAGTACCTTCCAGCCCTAACACTTGTGACAGCCCAGTGTGGCTCAGACCTTTCACTGCAGACAGCATTTGGCTGCACAGGTTCCTGGAGGGACACCCCAATGACCATTTAAAAAAAAAAGATAAAACCACAAACCCTAGGGCAATTCAAGTATCTGGTCCAAGAGAGAAAACACAATGTTCCAATTTCATCCCAGAACAATGGGTTGGAGGAACAAAGCACCGTGGCCAAGGGGCACCCATTACAAGAGTCAATTGTTTCCCTCCACCTGGAAGGGAAGGAGAAGATCCATCCAGACTGATTAGCATGCTAATGATCAAAGGAAAGTCTTTTAAAGAGGCTCTTATTGTGTAATGATTGCATTTACGTATTTCAGAGAAACAAACAAAATACGCCTAGGCAGACGGATTACCCAAGGAACCGACATTCCCACCAGGAAGGTATATCAATTTCTCATTCCTATTATGGCTTCTGAGGGAGTCTGAAGCAACATGTTCATCCTGCACTAGGCAAAATGAGACACTGTTTTTTCTTTGACTGAACACACCTATTTCTATGGATTGATAATGCCCAACAAGCAGGAATTCAGAGTTAGAATGTATTTCTAATGAAGAAAGCAACCAACTGCAGAGTTGCCTACGTCGACATCGCACCTTTACAGGAGACTGGTTTGGTCGCTGCTTGGACTAGGCATGAAAAGGGCAAGGCTGGGGTATTACAGCAGGCAGTGCCATTTCATTAGGTGGCACTCGTTCCTCTGAGTCACTAATGAGCAACAGTCCCCTAGGCAACATGCTCAGGCAATTATGTTGGAGGTGCTGTTTTTTCAGATGAGTCATAAAACAGAGGTCTTAACCTTGTAATTAAAGATGCAATGGCACGTTTGGGAAAAAAAAAAAATCAGGCATTCACCCTACTATGTCCTGGCTAAAGTCCAGGCCTGGTAATTTGTCTTCTACCTACATCATACTGTCCCATAGCACCAACGGGATTCCGACTTCAAAACAGCCTTGTTGGAGCCTTCTGAAAAGTTGTTACAACCCCCACGGAAGGGGCTACGCACATTAGTATCAGGAACGGCATGAAACGTGCCCAAGAGGCAAAAGGTGATGGGGTGTTTACACAAGTCCAGACACCCAGCTATGGGACTAGCTTAAAGGTCAACGCATTAGCAGAAGTGGAGGTAGGAAAGGTAAATTGGGGGCTACATCATCTGCATCTCTGAAAATCTAGAGAAAGTGGTATCCACCTAACTTTTTAACTGAACTCAAAGGAGACTGATTTGGGGGGAAAGGGTGATTAATATCTTTCCTCATTACGCATCAGCCCCCTACTCCCCATACTTCCCCAATCAGTTTAGCACGAGCAAGCATAGCTAGTGTCCCACAACCGTAAGCTAAGGACAAAGCCAGCCAGACCGTGCTTAAGTGAATGCTCAGTAGCAGTCAGCAAGGCAAACATATCAGCAGGCTCCACCTGCCTCTCCTTTCACGACGCTTACGGGATTTTAATATCCAAGGTCTCGGCTCCTTAGTCATGTTTTGCTGAAGACAGGAGCAATGGGTTCGAGTTGTGCAGAACTGGCAGCAAGGCAGAGTCCTCTTTTCTCTAGCAATAAGGTACGTACCCATGCCTGATGCACACACACCAACCTGCATTTCCTCTCCCCATCTCACCTCCACTCTTGAAAAAAAGAGCTCGACCAAGGGGCAGTCATAAAACACTGCAGTAATCGATGCAATTGTTTAGCTTAGGAAAGCCTGGGCAGGAATAAAGTCTCCAAATACATTAGAGATCAACATTACAATGCTCCATGGTTTGCCTGAAGTTGGCAAAGTGTTTCTATGAAGTATAAATCAGGCCCTGCACTAGCCTTTGCAGGCTGGAGAAAGAGACCTAGAGGCTGCAGAGCACTTTTACTACAGGGTGGGAGTTCCCCCTCTCCACACCAGCACACCACATCCCTCAGATCCACCAAACCCATGTTGCTAGTTCCTTTCAGGTTTCAGCAATTAAAAAAAATAAAAAGCAATTTCAGCAAGACATGAGGTCAGGCTTCCAGAGACAACGCTGGAAAGCATTACTCTGAGGAACTAAGATACACAACACAGCAAATTCACTCTTGCACCTCTACATCTCGGAGAGTCTGGTTTCTCAACCAACACCTATGAGGACAACCAGACCCTCCAATTGCTCTCCCTGTCCAAAGGCAGAACAAGATACCATCTTCCATTATGTGCCAAAAAGCATGTGCCACAGCTCTTTTGACAATTTAAGCAGTGCTCTTCATTTTTAAGAGTTAATTTACTCCAGCAAGTAAGTTTCTACTGCCACCCCACCTTATTCCCTACAGGGATGTCTATTAGATGAGACTAAATTGGATAGGCATTAGAAGTGTCACCATTTAGTGGCTTTTTCAAAGAAAAGCTTCTGACTCGTTTCTCATCCCTTTATGAGCATTGAATTCAAAGGTAAAAGCGAAGAGCCGAAGCACTGAAGTGCCGCAAAATAGAAAACAAAGCCTATTGCTCTAGACTGAGATACCGCTTAAGATTTCAGAAGTCACTGCCCTTTGACTCGAAGCTATTGCAAGTCACTCCAAAGGGGAGGTACATGACATTTACTTCTTAACAGGTAGGACAGCCAAGTTTGCTGTGGTTTAAGGTGCTTGGTCTTAGGACTAGAACGAATCAGATGATCTGCAGTATCAGACCAGAAGCGGGTATGCTTCCTGATTTCTTACATTCTTACCATTTTTACATTTGCATTTAACAACAAAAACAGACAAAACCCTACCACGCCATCCTCCATTATTAAATTCCTGTGGGAAACGCGTCTCAGATCTAATAACCCATTTTAACTCTCTTGTTTTAAGGTTAGTAATAAGTTCTCTTGAGCCTTGCAATATTAGCGGATTACAAATAAAAACACATTCTCTGGATACTTCGGTAACTCAATTACAGTGTTCTGCTGCTGGCATCTTCCAAGTAAACAGCCCTCTGCAGCACAAGCCTTGTATTGAAGCAAAACACAGCTCTGTAACAAGTTTTCTACAAGTGGTACTTACAGACTTCGGCTTTTATGACTTCCCTCCAGTAAATCTCTCCAAGTTCTAGTGTCTTGATATTTAATTGGAGCTTACTTTGAGACAACACCATTTTGAAAGAGTTATTGGAAAGGTACTTTTCCATTTACAGGCCCTTTAAGATTGGCTGCTCTAGGGCAGCCTGTACATAGGAGCATTTAGGACTGATGGAAAAACATTGGGTACCTTCATCATCTTTTACTCAGAGTGTGCTCCAATCTCCCAATTTCCACCACCCTTCTTCAACACTGCTTTACTGAAGCTGAGGACATTTCTGAAACTCATCAGCAAATGCAGCATCTTGCCTTAAAGTTGATAAAGCAAAACACTTGAGCCTCCAAGCAAGAAGTTACAACAAAAATCACCTGTTCCACTGAAAAAGCCTGCGGACTTTCCCAATTTCTTCCCAGGAGGAATTACCAATTCTCAGCATGACAGACTGAACTGCCCAGTTATCAGGGCAGGGGGAGGAATCTACTTTCCAGAATACATGTAGGGCTTTAACTTTGAAGCAAGGTTTTGGCTACTTCAAGCTGACTTCCAGGAGTTTGTCAGTCAACGTTAAGAGCGTCCATTACTACTGTTAAATAGTTGGGCACCAGCTTCCCTGCATGACGGGGAATGTAGCAGTCGGCTGCACTACCTCAAATGGATCTGGGGCCAAATCCAGCCTGAACAAGCGTATTGTCTGATCATGGGGGGAAGGTGACAAAGCTAACCCTACCCAAGGCTCCACCAGACCTGGTATTTAATATTAAACTCTGAGCTCACTTCTTATTCTTTGTTCTCTCCACACCACCACAAATTAACACGACAGGATAAGCGAGTCTGCAGCTGTACAGGTGACCAGGGACCTGCACCCAGGTTCATGCAATTTGGGGCAGGGGGAGAGCCACAATTTATGTGCTTCACATACTAACCAAATGATGCCGCTCCTCTCCTCCACCCAAAGCCAACAGAAAACCAGACAGACTTAAGAGAAAAACCACACGCACAAGGAATAATATCCCAAGGGAAACGTGAAGGAGAGGACTTTTTTTTTTAATTATGTAGAACATTGACTGAAAGAAGCTTGCAACTGAGAGTCTAAAAAATCTCTGTATGCAACAAGATCTCAACAGCAGGAGGATGAGGAAGCCTCAAACTCCTTTCGTAACACAAAACTGCATCGCTGCAGAACAGGAAAAGAGTTTGACAGGCAGCAAATCTGATCACGCTGGCCAGCTGATCAGGTCCAAATGTATCAATATTGCAGGATTCTCCCACATAGCATCGTTTGTGCTCATAAAATGTGAGATTTTGGCAGTTTTCAGGGAAGAACCAAGCAGTGAAGTCTCCTGGTGGAGAAATGTGCTGCAAATTATTGAAAACCATTCAGGTCAGCAAGAAGGAATGGACAGCAGCATGCAGAAAGCTATTCTGCCTTAAGTTACTGCTTCTCATTTTTATCTATACCTTAACCAGCTGATCCCTTCCCACAGCCCTACATACTTCAACTGGAAAATGCTGGTGAAAGCACAGCTCATACTGGCAAAGAGGAGAAGCATGCCCCTGTGCTACTGCTCTGGGCAATAACAACTGACACAGGCCAAGAGCTTGAGGTTTTACCTGGGTTTGTCTACACCTAGAGACGCGTGACAAAAAAAAAGAAAAAACCAAACAAACCACACAAGTCAGTGTTTCAAAAGCGATCACCGTAATTCAAGGAAGTGTAAGATGAGTAAGGCATGCTTGTTAATACTTGGGCAGGAAAGCGCCCGGTGTATGAGCACTGCTGCCTGTGGCAAGCCCAAACGTAAACCTTTCCTCACAAAGCACCAGTTTGCATTGATAGAGACAAAGGAAAACATAATAGGAAAAAACTCTAAAAGGGTGAAGAGACCTTTGTAAGTTGTTAAATGGGAAATACCAGCACTCTGCTATGTTCCAGGGAGTTTTTAATCTTGGAGGGATAAGAGACAAAAATCAACTAAAGGACTCTTCGCTGCAGCTTTACAGCCTCGCTCCCCTTGTGAGCAGCACCCATGCCTTCTCTGTGCAGACACACATCCATCCATGTCTCATCCCAAGCAGAGGCTGAGAGCAATAATCCTTCTTTCATGAGACAGAGCCCTATCCCTCTCTTCAGCTTGTCCTTCATTCATTGCCAGCAGTGTGCCCAGGTGGCCAAGAAGGCCAACGGCATCCTGGCTTGTATCAGGACTAGTGTGGCCAGCAGGACCAGGGCAGTCATCCTTCCCCTGTACTGGGCACTGGTGAGGCCGCACCTCGAGTGCTGTGTTCAGTTTTGGGCCCCTCACTCCAAGAAGGACATTGAGGTGCTGGAGCGTGTCCAGAGAAGGGCAACGAAGCTGGGGAAGGGTCTGGAGCAGCTGAGGAACCTGGGGTTGTTCAGCCTGGAGAAGAGGAGGCTGAGGGGAGACCTTATCACCCTCTACAACTGCCTGAGAGGAGGTTGTAGCGAGGTGGGTGTTGGTCTCTTCTCCCAAGCAACAAGTGATAGGACAAGAGGCAATGGCCTCAAGTTGCGCCAGGGGAGGTTTAGATTGGATATTAGGAAAAACTTCTTCACGGAGAGGGTTGTCAAGCATTGGAACAGGCTGCCCAGGGAAGTGGTGGAGTCCCCATCCCTGGAGGTATTTAAAAGCCGGGCAGACAAGGCGCTTAGGGCCATGGTTTAGTGGTGGACAGGTACGGTTGGACTCGATCTTAAAGGTCTTTTCCAACCAAATGATTCTGTGATTCTGTGATCTCAGTGGCATAGCTCCAGGGAAGGGGTAAAGCAGAGCCCCATGACAAGATACCCAGCTCCAAAGGACCAGCTGTGTTCCTCCTCCCCCTGTTTATATCCACATGCCCATCACACATCTAAATAGCTTCCTAATACTGCTTTCTACAGCACTATTTGAAGAGTAAAGAGTTAGCAACGTACTGGTCATCGTGGTGAAAGCCTAAAGGCACACGCCAGCCAGCGCTCACAGGAAGGGCAAACTCCCCTCTGTCTACGTTCCCCTTCTGCATTGCTGTCCCTGACTTTTCTTCTCATCTTATCCTCCTTGTCATGAAGCTGTCAAGCTTTTTTTTTTTTTGAAAAAACACAGCCAGACACTGAAGGATGGACGTGGCATGCCTAGAGGTTTAATGCAGGCAGTACAGTATAGCAGCAGGCGTTGGCACTACTTTGTAATAAAGCAGGGATATTTTTGCTGGAGACCTTTACCTAAATGGGTTGATTGAAACACATCATCTGCATGCAAACACCTACAAGAAATTGAGTTAAGAGGTCTTGAAAACAGTCTAGAAGACAGCCATGACCCAGGAAGATTTAAATCTACTACAAACCCCTTCACCTTGGTAAGCTTTTATAAGACAATAAAGTGTTGGCCAGAGCAGACACCAAGAAGGAAGGTGCTTTTAAGTAGCCTAATCCAATGGCAAATTGCTGCGTTAGCCAAGAGACTCAGACCTGCAGGGACACAAGCTTTGCCCTCCTTATGTGTAGGCATGGCCGAGTCCTCTAGCAATCCTTAGAGGAGAGGATCTTTTGGTTAGTAAAGAGCACTTTCATGTATAACATATTCTTCTTGCCACAGAATTGCATAGATGTGGCACTTGTCTCCTCTGCCCCGCTACTAGAAGCATCCCTACAGGATTTTCACCACTTCTTTGCTTCCCACAAGGGTTTCAATTTCCCCAAAATTCCCATTTTTAGCCCTAAGAAGTCTGGATTACCAAAACTAAACATCTCTAACACACCTGGGAAGCATCCCATTTCTCTGATTTTTGGAGGACACACCAACCCTCTGACATTTCCCAGGCTATCCCTCTGTGCATGCGTCACTTGGACATAAAGCTTTGCTCCATGGACCTATCTAAACAGTGTCCTCCATCACAGTGTGACCACCCCAGGATGCCAGTCCTGATCTAGGTGGAAAACACAACTTGATAGCTTCATGGCTCAGCAGGCACTAAAGTATCGAATCAGGGATTATATGTAAGGAGCTGGATATTCTTCTGATAAAGGGAAACTGTGTGAGGAGATCTTAAAATCATGGCACGGTCACTCTGGTAAATGAAACCCCAGAACTAATTTTCACAGTCGCTGGCTGTGAAAGTGTAAAGCGTCATAATTGAAAGGATAAAGCAGGAAGCATCCTCCTGTCTGCTCACTCCCAGGCAAACGCACACCCACACACAAGCTCAGGGATCAGACATGTCTGCTTTCAAAGCATTTTCCTCACTACATTGAACAATTCCCCTCTTCGTCGCCTCCCCACCTTCCTCCAGAGCACCCATCACAATAAAACCATCTCGTAAAAGATCGCTGGCTGCAGTGGTGACAGCTACCAGAGACCTCCCCCCCCAAAAAAAAACCCCAACCCCATGCATATGGAAGGTTGGTGTCAGCAGTGCCTGGATTTACCAGCAGCACCAGGCTGCCCAGGTTGACTCATCACAATTTAGCCCACCCGAGCAATTAATATCCAAGGGTGCCTCCCAGAGGTGAGCTGCAAGAGGAAGCGACCCTGTAAATTGAGCACCCTGCAACTGCTTTTCCTCCTCTGCTGGGTTTCTTGGCCAGCTTTTCGTAGGTGAGCAGGACAAGTGGAGAAGCGGGGGAACAACGACAATTTGGGATTTGGCTGGCAGACAGAGAATTTGGGCTATTTGCCTTTTTTTTTTCAGGTTGAAGGGGGAGGTTTTGTTTTGTTGGACCCTCTAAAAAAAAAAGTGATTTAAGACCTGCAAGGGTTTCTTGCATAAGTGCTACATGGAAAGGAGAGAAAGCAAATACCTCCAGAGATCCCACAAGCTGGCAAAGGCCCAAGAACAGACCAGTTGAGGCTTTTCAGTAGACTTTTCCTGAAACATTTAAATAATTTAGAAAGCATTAACTCTTACTGACAGCTTTTCAGACAGCTCTTTCACTTGCAGGGCCCTATCAAAAAACCTCATAACTCTTCAATTAAAAAAAAAAAAGATACTGCAATGGCCCTAAATCTTGGTCAGGGTTGAATGTGGATTCAAAAAGGTGCCCCAGATGTTTTTCTTTGCTGAAATGCTTTCCTTGTACGGGCAGGTCTTCCAGAGGCCACTACCTGCCACTTATCTGCAGTGGTACTGTGTAAAACATGCAAAAATGGTTAAGAGGCAGTCTGTCAACATTTCACTTGCTTGAGGCTATTCAGAGGAAGGGAGCTGTTCTCTGCAGTGGTTCAACTGTGTTAAATGCCGTAAAAATTAAGCAGCAGCAAGGTGTAACCTAGTAGCTACAAGACCTCTTCTTTAGGGTTAGGTGGAAGAGATGCTCCAGCACCAGTTTCACACTCTAGCATCCCCCCAGGGTACCAGGGTCATGTTTTGGAACAAAGTGCATTTCCATAAAGTTTTTATCCCCTGTCTTATTGCCACCAGAAATGAAAACAGCTACTAAAAGAGGCAGCAGTGGCTGGGCCAAGCTTTGCAAAGTTATTCCTGCACCCCTTTCCCACCAGCACCACCCAAAAGGCATCGGGATAAAACAAGGAGACCAGCTCCAATTTGCCCCAAACCAGAAGTTAGGTCAAAAAAACAAGATCTATACTGGAAACATAGAAAGACACAGAGGTAGAGCAGTGACACAGCCACCTGATCGCCAAACACATTTTCAGTTGTGGTTCCAGGCAAGGCACAGAAAGAAAAGCCTCCTCCTGCCATTAAAAGTGAGCACAGTCCAAAGGATACCCAAACAGCAGCCCAGCTGCCCTCCGCAGCCTCAACCATCCCCCCAGAAACAGGGATTTCAAATCACGACAGGCTTGGCAGGATAACACAAATCACCCCGTACGGTTTCTATGTCTAGGAGCCACGAAACAGCAGCAGTGACAACAACAACACGGGCAGGGGGAGAGCCGGCAGCACCAAATCTGATTTCGCTGTCCATCATCAACCCAAAATAAAAATGCCCTGGTCTGGCAGTGAACCAATTGCAGACTGACAATCCATGATAGAGTGTTATTCGTTAGGACATTGTTTATGGTTCGTCTACATGGCTTCCATGGCTACAGCAACAGGGATGATGTTTGCTAGCATTTTAGACAGATTACATATATGCATTTTGTTTTCACTCAGCACCGCACTTTCCCCCCACATGAAACATCAGTATGTAAAGCCTCACAGACAGGCTGTTAGGATGTTCTAGCGTTAATTAGAGAAAAAACAGAACAGGTAAGATCTCTTGTGCTCATCTCCCCATGCATATCTTGAAACTAAATTCAAACCCTGAAAGACAGCACTCTGGTTAATGTAAATTGAATTCAAAAGGTATTCTCCATCCTTAAACACAACAGCACAGAGACATCCGGCACAGGCAATAGATATCATCACTAAGCAGCAAAGCCCATTGAAAATACATCAAGTACTGCCTTACTTTAGTGAATTAAATAATTGAAGAGCTGGCAGAGCTGGTTTTCTAGATTTCCTATCCAAATGCATCGCCCAGCAACAGTAGTGCTTCAGTTTGGGGTGTTTTGGGTTTTGTTTTTTTTTTTTTTTTTTTTTTTTTTTTTTTTTTTTTTTTTTTTTTTTTTTTTTTTTTTTTTTTTTTTTTAAGACCACAAAACTTACCTGCACTACTTCTTTAATAGAGATGCTGTTCAAACAGCCTCCGCTCCCCTCCTGGCTGCTCCCCCCGAGCCACCACACTTGTTCCCAAATGCCACTTGCTCAGGTGGCTGAGGCGGCGATGGCTCGTGCTTTTTCAATGGCTCCAATATTAATCCATCCAGAGCATCTTTCTCCCTCACTTCCAATTGGCGAGTGGCGAATGGGTGGAGTGAGAGCACGACCCATTAGCTCCCAGATGGGCACCTCCAACCCAGCTCTCCCAACCGGAGCAGCGATGCCGGCAAGCCGCTAACTTCATGCCTGCGAAGCACCGCTCCGCATGCCACCGCAGCCCCGGCGAAGGCTGGGCTTTGGGTTGTCTCCTCCAGCCACCCAAATCCCGCTGCCTCTCAGAGCTTATTGCCTCTGATAGCAAAGAGGAAAAATAGAATAATTAAAGTGACCCTGCGCTTCAGAGCCGGCTGTTCTTGCTGGATGCTGTACGGAGAAAGCTTGTGTGCCTCCTTAAAAAAAAAAAAAGCTTTGTGGCAGCCAGGCTCAACTGAAGTGAGAAGATACTGTACCTTACAGACAGAAGTACAGGGAAAACAAGAAGATGTGAAGATGCCGGAATAAGAGAGGGAGGGGAAAAAACCCTGCTACTGAGAGGTAGATATAGCAAATTTCTTAAAGATATAGCTGCTGTACTCTGCAAGTGCAGTGCCTGCCCGATTGCAGGGCTGGGCTCTGATTTTTTTTTTCCATGCTACCCAGCATGACGGTTTAGCTACATGGGTAGCAGCAGTGCAAAGGTTAACGCACACATTCAATGAGGAGCCTGCACAAGGGAATGAGAAGCAGGGCAATAAGTCTGTGCTCTCACAGCAAGTTACAGAAAATAGAGCTGAAGAGACCTCACCTCATCCGAGGAGACTTGTATCCAAGCCCAGTGCTCGACTATTCAGTGCCTAAAAAGCTTTAGAGGGAAGATGCCACATCCTCCCCCCTCCTTCCAGCCTATTCTAGTGCTTCACTTTCCTTACAATTCAAGATTTTCATAACAATAAGCCAAGTCTCCCTCCAGCTGGATATTTAAAGCCCGGAGGAATGGTCTATGCTGGCCAAAAAAAAAAAAAAAAGAAAAACCTAACTCCCCAAAGCAATATCAAGTCAGCCTTAGAGATTGGCAGAACCCTAAAAAAATAACACAGAAATAAACAGCTAGTTATCCAAATGCTGGCAAGACTGGGGTCACTTCCATCTCCGAGTCCCTTACGCTAACTCTGACAATTACTGTGACTCGAGTAAAAATTTCTCAGTGCTCATATTTACCAGGAGGCAGCAAACATTTCCCAGCGCAAAGCCAGGGGAGGCAGGCACGGCTCGGGAAGCGGCATCGCTTCTAGCAGAGGGATTCAGTCAGAGCCACATACCCCCGTTTTCGGTCCTTGCTACAGACTTGTTTCCGCTGCATGAAACCACAGGCAATGCATGTTTTTAAACACCTCCTACGCATTTTCTCTGCCGAGACTGCTCATCCAGTCTCCTCCATATTTTTTTTTTTTTTGCATGCCACCTGACAAGCTTTTCCAGGTAAGGCACATCACATTCAGGCTGTTAATAAGATGTAAAGGAAATATACCGTGGTTCATAAAGCACTTGAGGGTGGAGGAGACCCTTGGAGGTCTCTAGCCCCACTCCATGCTCCAGGCAGGACCACCTTCAAAGCTACATATCAGGCTGCTCACGACCTCATCTCATCAAGCCCGATACCTTCCCCCAAAAAGTTTTACAGGCAAGACCTCTGTCCTTGGGATCAGCACTTGCAGTAGGGCTCAGCTCCTGGAACAGCCGGATTTACTGAGTTTCCCCATATAGATTCTTTGCAGTAAAGCAACGTGTAAAATTTTGAACCAAGCTGATATTTTTAAGGTATTTCCTTGTAGCAAGACAAATCTACAATAGAGGATCTTAATACCTTCCCCTATACCCTCACTTGATACCTTTAATAACAATTTAAAGGACAGAGTTGACAGCATCACAACCCTAAAGGTGAAACAAGCCCGCCTAGCCTCCAGCAGGTATTTCAGGTTTCAAACACTGCCGGATTCATTTCAGCAAGCGAACAAGCTTATGAAACAAAAGACTGGCCAAGATCAGTTTCTATTTTTATTTTTTATCATGCTGAGGTTGTTCATTAGCTCTCCCTTGGGCACAAGGGTGTAGCAGGGACCAGAACTGCTCCTTGGTGGAGATGACAGCAGCCAAGCGAGCACCACCAGGAGAGGTCCGAGAGGAGAGTGCATTAACATAACCGTGCCAATGCATCCACCAAGTCCTACCTGCGCTGCCTCCCTCCTTACCCACCATCTCCAAAGCCCCCCCCAAATCTCAGTAGGTTTATCTGCTACCCCATGCCACCCTCTCTCCGGTCCCCAACCCTTTCATCCCCGGTCACGCACCATCCACTGGCCCGGTCCACCTCTGCGTCACCAAACGTTGCGGCCACGGGGCCAAATCCTGCGAAGAGCCAGCGCTCGCCCCGAACTGGCCATAGGGTGAGCGGAGAAAGGTGAGCCGGGGGTAGCAAAAAGAAGCCGGCTCCATTAGGACGGAGAAGAGAGGAGAGCCAGGTACGAAGCAAACCGCGTCTCCCTTCACCTCCTTCAGCGGGTACTGTTGGGACATGCAGTCTCAGAGCCTTCTCCCCAAGAAGTTCCTTTTTGGAGAGGAATTAGTGCAAAAAAAAACCCCCAAAACTGCTCGAGCAGCCCTGCTGCTGCTGTCACAGCCCAGCAGAGCACACTGGAAAGGCTGTGTCTCCAGCCTGTATTTAAACGCCCCTCTCAGAAAGCAGAGATGCAGCACAGGAAGAGACAAATTCCAGCTCTGCGTCGGGCTGATAAGCCAGGTTTATAATATTCAAGAAGTATTGGCATTACTACAATTCCTCCCCTCCCCACCACCACCCCCCTGAATATCTTGTGCAGTAGCTTGTTGTGCACAATAAGCAAAAAAAAAAAAGCCCAATCCCTAAAAAAAAAATTTCAGCCTGTTCCGGTGGGAACAGCCAACACATTGAATAAAACAAACACACGCGTGTTAAACCCTGGGGATGCAATTAGGCTCAGAGCAGGGGGAAGAGGCATGTAACTCCTGGAGAAGGAGATGGCAGCGGGTGAGAGGAAAAGGAGATTCAACCTGACACCCAGCCGTACTCCACGGCGCGCTTTTTCCCCAGGGGCTGAGCCCAAGCGGCAGCTCCCACCGCTGCAGGCTGCCAGCGCCTGCCCCAGCTCCAGGAGGGGAGGAAGGCCACCTCATCCTCAGCCCCCAAAACTGCCCCCCTCCTAGTTTGCCACTCCTCCTCCGCCCCCATGAGCGGGCAGCACCTAGCAATAACACACTCCATCACCATTGCTGTTCAAAACCCACCCGCAGCATCTTGAGACAGCTTGCCCAGCTCCAAGCACCAACCAGCTGAGATCTTCTCTCCACCAGCTTCAAACCTGGGGTTTTTCCCTGCTACCAGAGCCCACATTATCACCAGTCTCCATCCATCCCACCACGGTATGGCTGCAGGGATGCCCCTGGAGCAGCCACAGCCACACAAGCCCTTCTGCTGCCGTTTGCATCAGATCCTTCAAGCCTAGAAAGCCAAAAAGCACCCATGGGGAAGAAAGCTCCTGCCCAACACAAGTATAAAGCCAGTGCTACCCACTCCTGTGGCTTGTATCAGGTTTTCATGCTTTTCTCCTCCTCTTCTTACAGCTTCTCAGCAGGGCATTTATTAAGGAATGAAACTGGACTCTATTCCCTCCGTGCCCTATCCAAATCACAGCTCCCACTGGTCCATCAGAGCTTGCAGACCCTTCTTCAATAACAGAGTTACCTTGAAGCCCTTGGTACTGCTTTTTTTTTTTTTTTTTAATTGCAAGTCAGAGCCAGGGATGAATTTAGAAAGGGGGAATAGAAAAACCCACAGAGTTAAGTGACAGCTAAGCGCTTTGATATCAAAGCCAGCACTGACAGATGCAGAAGCCTGCAGTGCTCTGCTCCGGGCCAGCATGTCACCATGCTCTGCAGAAAGGCTTTATGGGGAGCTTATATTAGATCTTATTTAGAAAGTTATATTGTGTTAAAAATAAAAGAAGAGTTTTTCAGTTTCACCAGGTCCCAACACAAACTCCTGAAAGAGCTGCTTTGCAGACGCCATGATCACAATACGCTGCTCAGGCTCAAATCAGGATGAACTTTAAGGAATTGCCCTCAGTATTCCCAGTTTTTAACCTTATTGCACTGCATCCTTCACAGCAAACTCCCTACCCTGCTTTGGCAGCGACAGCATCGCACCACGTCTCAGCTGCCGCTAGCGGCAAAGGTAGCTTAGATTTAACATATGCAGGGTATCTGCTGGTGTGCTTGGGAGTAATTTGCATATTTAGAGGGTAGATGACAGTTTCATGGTGATGAGTCATTAAAGTGTCCCAGAGAGTTGTTTACTCCCAGAGAAATCCTACATAAGGAAACGGGACTTGTTTAGAAGTGGTTTTGCATTAGGAAGAGGTAACTCAGGTGCCACCCAAACTACAGCAATAGAAAGCAATCACTGTGGCTTCCCAGAGCCACCTAAGTCACAGCACACAATCAGAATTACTCACTGAGGGAAAAAAACCCAAAACAACAGCTTTACCCCTAGGTAATGTGATTTAGCACCCATCTGTAGGCATAAAGTACACACACAGCGCATCACCGCAGTTCTGCGAGGACAAGGTTTGAGGTTTTAGTCTTCTCCGGGCAAATAAACCAGCACCAGGCTAAGTCCAATAACTCTGGACTCAAATCCAACTTTGCAGCCAACCTCAAGCTCCCTTCTACAAACTTTTCACTGACACTTCTTCTTTTAAGACAATATAGAAAGCTTCCAATTCGGATCCTTTTGCTTTTAAAACCAAGACATCTTTGTTTTCACATTGACCCAACACAAAAACAAAGCTTTCTTTAACTGTTCACAGCCTGAAGTGATGTACTACAGCTTTACTAGAAGTCAAGGCACTACGAGTTCACATACAGATATCTTACGCCAGCGGGGGAGTCAAGCCAGTGCTGAATTTAAAAGCCCAACTTTATCTCTAGCTGCGCTCATTTAAACAAGCTGAAGCGTTCAAATTGCAAAGGAACAACACGAGAGCCGGAGAGGAACCTCCTCTGCGGTACGTAATTCTTAGAGCGGCAACTGTATAAAAGCCACATATTTCAAAACTAGAAGGCTCTGGCTGAGGTGGATGAACCAACACGTCTCGATTATAGCAGGGAAACGGCGACGCCGGCTCACAGGGGTGGTAGCAACGACCGAGGTCGCAGCGTAGACAGGACTCGAGCATTGCTTCACTGTTTCCTTCCAGCCTCCAAACACCAACTCCAACAGCAACCCAGGTGAGATGCCTGAAACACCGCTGGATTTATCCAGCCCTGGGTCAAGCAGTTTATCCCATGCTTCAGCTACAGCTTGAGGGACAGTAACTCTGCAAAGGAGGGATGAGGCTACGTTCACACCCAGAGAAAACCCACCTGAGGAGTCCCTCAAGCATTGCACAAGCTTGGGGAAAAAAGTTCTACGTTCCCAATAGTTTGCTGAAGTGCGTATTGCTGATGGACAGCCAGTCCCCACCATCAGGGTCTCAAAAGAGTGACAGGCCTGGACACGAAAAACAGCAGGGCTGAAAAAAGCTTTGAGGAAGAACATCAGATCTGAAGCAAAACTTTTTCATTAAACAAGGAGGGGGAAAAAACAAGGGCACAATTCTCCCCGAGAAAAGATCCTCAAGAGAAGTTTGAGGACCAGGCTCCTGCTCGCTGCTTTGCAGGCAGCAAAGCTGTTGTGCCACCTACAGTTGCTTTTACTCCAGAACAAACTTTTCCTACCCGAACCCAAGTCCCTGTCATTGACTTTAGTGTCAAACCAGCACTAACGCAGCCATGCTGATTAAGGAAGTGCTTCCTTCGGTAAGGCGGGGGGGAGGCACTTCAGAAAATAACTTTTTAAAGTTCAGCGTCAATCACAAAGCGCATTTCAAAGCCATCCTCTCCCCACCTTTCAAAACAACACATCGACAGAGTTTTTGCCAATGCACATGACTGCTCAAGTCCTTTACACTCGTTCATCTTGAGCCATGTTTCATCTTTTTTTTTTTTTCTTTTTATTGTGGTTTTTACACCATTACCAACATGAAGTCAGGCAACCGCATCCGCACGCAAAGCGCCCGAGCGGAGCTAAACGCTACCCCGTGCCCTCCTCCCCTAGTTAGGTATAAACAAGTACCAAAAGAGGGGAAAAAACACGCCCAGAACAAGAAGCCACGAAGTTTACATCGCTCCTGTATCCCCTGGTGCTTCTTCCACACCGCATCTGCGCTCCCTGGGCTGAAACATCCCACCGCTGCCCAAGGAGCCCAGATTTGGGGGGGTGTCACCACCTCCCCGCAAATAACAACCGGCTCCTGAGCAAAAGCCTTGAGTGATGATGCAAAGTGATGATTTCCCAGATTTTTTTTACTCTTCCAAGAGGGGAAGCGGGCTCCATGTCCCCCATCCCCTCCAGACCACCCTCCCCATCGCATCCCCAACCCCTCCCCGCTGCCACCAAAGACAAAACCGGAGTAAAAAGGGGACAGGCACGCACACGACACCCCGCAAAGCTGCCGGCAAAACTCATCACACGTGTGTCCCGTACCCCCCTCCCCCCCCCCAGCCCCCCCCCCGGGCTGCAGCCCCGCTCCGCCCCCCACCGCAGGGCTGGAGGTGAAACACCCGCCGCGCTGCCATGGCTGCCGCGCTTTTTCCTCTCATCCCGTCTTCACCATCTCGACACTTTTCGGGCTTTCTTGTGCTTTCGAGGGGGGTATTTATTTCTTTATTTCCCCCCCCTCCAAAAAAAAAAAAAAAAAAAAAAAAGGGCAGACAAAATAAAAAATTAAAGAAAGTCCCGGTGCAGGAGCGAGGGCTGGAAGGGGAAGGGACGGAGCGGTGTCACACCCCTGCCCGGGTCCTAGCGCCCGCCCCGCTGCCCGTGCCCATCGCTCCGCGTCCGGCCCAAGCCTTCGGGGCACCCCGCTCCGGCCCCGCCGCCTCGGCACAGCCCCGGCTGCGCTTAAAGGGAAGATTTAAAGTCAGTTCTTCCCCCCCCCGCGCCACACACTCCTATACTGAGGCTTATCACTTCAATTAATTTAAAAAAAAAAAAAAAATCAGTTTTCACTTCTCTACAGATTCAAGGCAACCAGAAGCATTAGCAGGTGAGATGCTGCCAATAACTCCAGAGCTGGGGAAAAAGCACCAAGCTGACAAATCTTGCTTCTCCCATAAAGCATGCTGATGTACACACCACGGGGTCCCATCATCCGGACCGGTTTTCTCTGCCCCCTTCAAAACTTCCTCTGAAATAACCTGGCACGTTTGAGTCAAAAGCAGCCAGCTGGGATTCAAAATAAATCCCTGGGGCACAGCACAGCGATGTACCTCGAGTTTCTTTACAAAACCAAGCAGCAACAACAATGAAGTTTTTAAAAGCAGGTGCAGTGATGCTCCCCCACCTTTGCTTTAAGAAAAAAAAAAGCCACATTTAACTTTAATGTTTCTTTTTTTTTTTGGCAAGTTTTCCGCAGCCACTGCTACCTTGTTTGCTCCCAGCCTGAGCAAGCCTTGGTGTTTTTTTGCCTCCCTGCTCAAATTGCTCTCCCCAGCAGGAGGTGGTGCCGACACCAGGAGCACTGAACACAAAGAAGTTGGGAGAGTGGTGAAAGAAGCTTAACGTTCCTCTGCTGAAATAAAAGCAAGGTAGCAGTTAGAGACTGGCAAGAGGGCATTTGTGTTGCCCCCAGTGTGTGCACAGTATCATATTAGGATAAATAGCTATACTACCATAAAGGCTGGACTCAGACTATTTTGTTTCTCCATTTCCTGATCTTTTCTTCCTCCAGAAGGGTCTCTGAGCTGATCTAGCTGCAGCAAGCAATTTAGAAAGTTTGGAAGTTTAGAAAATTGGGAAGCAAAGGGGATTTAAAGAAATCTTAATGACATCTTGGCTTTTGATTGCTACAGATCTTGGTCTCAAGGCAGCGTATCCATAGTAAACCTTCCCCATCCTCTAAATCAGCAAACCACATCCAGAAAAAAAACAAACCACCTAGAAAACCATTTCAGCTGGAGGTGGGGAAACCCCTGCCAAAAGTTGAAGGCTACTGTATAGATCCAGCAAATACTGGAGAAGAGAGTTTTCATGCTTATTTAGCACCTAGATTAATTTCAAGGAATCAACTCATTTTCCAGTTTCAAATGCTAAGTGCCACCTCCTTCAGCTCACAAGAGAAACCCACTCCCACCCAGAAATCATCACAGGAAGAAGAGCAAGGAGATGTAGTTTTAATCCAATTGTGTTGGTTAGGAAGACGGATATATTTTAAAGGAGCAATTTGTGGTTTTATCATAGAATGCTTTGGGTTGGAAGGGACCTTTAGA